>ML777220.1:537094-556302 GCA_009831015.1 Picea engelmannii | reverse complement strand
GTGTTTCTTTAGTATGCATTAGTATGCATTTGTAGTTAGGAAATCCGACGGTCACGATATGTTCCTGACATAGAGTGATCCGACGGTTCATAATCTCCTCGATCTTAACGACCATTGATCCGTGGCTTAACACCCGATTGGTCAATGATCTCTATTTAAAGAGCATGGAGGGTCATTTGCCGATGATCGATTGTGAGAAAATCTCTTGTAAAATCTCTCTGTAATCTTTTTCTTTACATTAATAAACTGCTCCAAGTGGCCGCGTTGGCTGGGGCCGTGGATGTTTCCCCGTAGGGGTTTTACCACGTGAAAACATCAGTGTGTTGATCTTTGATCTAGTTATGTGAGTGGTTACTGAAGGTGTTCGTCCTCTGTTGGAATACCTGTGTTGTCGAACATCGACTATCATTGAGAACCTTGATCTTGAAAAACCTTCATTTGGGCCCTCAAAATGGCCCCAGAAGTTAAAAACTGCTAAAAATAGTAAATTGCCAAAATTGCCAGAAAACTGTTTTGAGCCAGTCGGAAAAGGTGGGTGGCCACTGATATCCACCTGGATCAGTTCTGATGCTAGAATGTTGGATTCAACTTCAAGAGATGAATCTTGCATATCAGCGAGAGTGACTGATCTTCTTTCCCTTAGTAGCAAACAAAAATCAACATCAAAGGCATTAACATAAGTGACCTTTGCTAACCTTTCCGCTGGCCTGATATCATTTGGTATTTTTTGGTACATCCGATTAAATCTTTGAGAGAATTCAGAGACAGACTCACCATTCTTTCTTCGAAGATTGCTAAATTATGTCATGTAATACAAATCATCTTTATTGTCTCCCCACTTTCTCAAGAAGGTAGCATCAAGGTCTGTGATGTTAGTAATAGAGTTATCTCTTAGGTTCCTAAACCACTTCCTCACTTCTCCATATAAACTTTGAACAAAAAGCCTCATCCATACATCATCATAATCCACTTGAAAATTGTCAGCAAAGGAATAAAAAGAAGTTAAATGTTCCTCTGCATTTGTTTCCCCTTCATTATCAAACCTTGTAAGGTACTTCATGTAATCATTTCGTGGGAGAGGATGGAGATTATTTGGAAATACTAAAGGTGCATATCTTGCAGCCTTGATAACATCCATTGGATTGGGTGGTGCTGCACCAACCATTGTTTGACCACCTAAATGTTGATTTATATGTGGTGACTGAGGTGATGAGGGCTTAGGGATGTTTACTAATTGAATTTTTGGAGAAGACTGGAGAATTTCTTCAACAAGTTTTTCAACAACAAGGATAATAACTTGAAAACTAAGATTGGGGTTTTCTTCTTGAATTTCTTCAAAGATTGGGATCTTTTCTAAGGGAATGTACTCCACTCCTTCAAGGAATTCAAGGTTTTCCTTAGATTTATATCTACTCTCAGGATAGGGTGTGTAAAACGATTTAGGTTCAACAAATTCCTCTTTCCCCGAGGTGGATTCTTCAGAAGGAGGTAAAAGAAACAACTTCTCAGACACTAATATTTTAAGAGGTTTAGACTGTTTTTGGATATTCTCAGGGTCTGAAACATCAGGCACATTTGGAGATTCTGGATGAGATCTAGTCCCCTTTCTCTTTGGAGCCAGAGCGTCTTATGTGGAGTCACCAGGTGAAAATATATTGCAGTTAACTTGTGCCTAGTTATAGTTTCACCATCTACAAATAGATCTATAAACTTCTGTCGTTCTACCCAGGAAAAATCTCATCATTTTTCTTCTCGACAACGACGCCAACTCAATACTCCTATTGAGTCAAGCTTAGCACATATTGTTTCAAAATGTTCAATATGGGTTTTAAGATGGATAAATCCTTTCTTGATTTGAAAGGGAATAATGATCTGATTTGTCAAGATCACTTACCTAGGTGCAACAAGTCAGGTAAACAAAACTAATGGATAGAGATTTAAAATTTGAGTGATGTGATTGGGAGAAAGGAAGACACAAAAAATGATAAATACACCAATAACAAAATTTTTCTTTAATGTCTTTATGCAACAGAGGAATAAACCTTTATCTAGAATTCATTCTAAATAAGATTTAAGGAGAAAAACACCAATGTGGAAAAGATTACTAAAAACCTGTTAAAGCAACCTTCTCAGCACAAAAAACATTTGTCATAAGCTCGTATAACATCAAGAAAGTGTTTCAGAAGAAAACATGAAGATGATAAATATAGAAGGATTACAAACTAACCATCAATTTCATTAGCAACTGAAGTCTTTACATAAACAAGATAGATCAAAACAATCTTTAGATATGCAATATCAAGACAAAAACAAGGATTCAACCTCTTCTTCCTTTACTTCATCAATTATATAGAGTTTTTACATGAGTTCCATAAATTTAAGATCAATATGATCTAGGGATATCTCAAACTAACTCCTTTAGGCCCTAAGGGAGAATTTTCCTTATATCTATTAATACATATAAATTGAAACAATTACAACTGAGATCCTTTAATCTAGGCAGTGCTTTGCATCGAGATTGGTCTTTTTTTTGTCTTGAATAAAAATGGCTGGTATGCTGCATCTTTCACGAGATCTGCTTGATCCTCTGTCATCCATTTGATCCTTTGTGATCCACCTGTTTGCAACACTTGACAATAATAGATGACTGACATGTATTGTCATCCACCAAAAGAGGCTGTAAATCAACTTAAAAAAATGATATAATATTCTCTCTTTAGGTTCCACAAAATATAACCCTCATCATCTGCTATTTCCATCACAAAATTGCAATTCTAGGCATTCTTCTACAAAATTGGTTGCTACAGGGGTTCATGTAGCGCCATTGTTTTTCCCGTGAAGAGTGCTGTGGGAACTTCCTGTAGCGCTCTTTTAAAACCCAATCTTAGTATCATTCATGCTTTTCTTTCCCATCTTACAACCAATCATTACTCAAGGAAGATAATACCTCACGCTCATGAGATCAAAATGACTTTAATCAAACTTTCACCATCATAAGTAAAAAATGGGTTTTTGCATAAACACTCAAGACCTCAAATTAAGACTTCTCCCTAGAAAATAAATTTAGCTGCCTCAAATAACATATCCAAATTATTACCTCTGGCTTGCTTTGTTTCAGAACAAGTTGTCATCCTCCTTAGCCTATCATCTTCATATCTCGTCAAAGGATTTGGGCCCTTCCTTCTCTATTTACTTTGTTTTCTGGCAGACAAGCTGTCTTTCCATGTAGGAGCCTTTCTAGTTGTTGTTAGATCCTCCTTCTTCGATTTATTTTTCTCAGCTTTGATTTTAGAAATCTTCTTGCTCATTGATGGATTTGCATTAGGGTTTGTAGGCTCTTCATCAATTATAATGACCTTATCTTTAATTGTAGGGTTGTACATGGCTTTGTATTTTAATCTGAATTTGTTGCGTGGCCTAATACTCCTTTTTCTTACCAGAATTTTATATCAATCCACATCATCATCAGAAGAACTAGAACTAGGAGGAACTATATTTGGAACAAGTTCTTCAGTTTGTATAGGGTTTGCAGGTGTCTCTACTATTTCAGGTTGTTGAACTTCATTTGAGATCACAGGTTCTGCTAACCTCTTACTCTTTTTGATATAAATTTTCTGTGCATGAGGGGAATGATGCCTACCTCCACCCATCACATGAGAAGACACTTCACCTAGACTCAAACTGGTTGGGGTGTCCTCAAATCATTCATTTGAAGTATTTTGACTGATCTTCCTTTTATTCTTCCTCGAAGAAACAAGTGGACTTATTAACTAATATGCCCCTGGTGTTGGTTCAACAAATTTATCAGTCGATTTCTGAGCAGGAGAATGAACTTCTATTTTAAACTCTGAATGGATCAAGAGTTGATCCCATGTCTTCTTTCATTTCTCCAACTCTGCTTTAACTAGTACTTTGATTAACCCTTGATGATAGATACCATGCAGTGGGGTTCTAGGATTTGCTTGAACTTTCATGGCCATTTTTTTCAAATATCTCAAGAAGTAATATGGTAGGTTCATCATTTTGATTCCTGACAAATGAAAGATGAATCGTAAGTGAAAAAGGAAAATAGTGGAATAACGTCCTTCACATGAGATAAAACGTTTGAGAATCAACAAAGACTCCATCCACTCATCAACTATCCAGTCCCTAGGAATACCCTTGGCCCAATTGGGATCTCTGTGCTCTTGTTTCAAGAATTGATTGGCATCTCCTCCTATAATTAATTTGTTTTTGAACCACTTTTCACCATCAACAAGGATATTACATGATGATGCTATTGAATCCCCTGTGACCTGCATAATCAAATTAGCAATCCTAACCCTCTGTCCATCAAAACCTTCAACAAATGCATGAGATACATCATAATTATGGCCATATAATTTTATGAAAAACATATACCAGCTAGCCTGGTCAAATATATATTTGTTGTTCTCGTATGCCTCCATGATCTTATTTCCTTCTGGATATTTTCTGTTCACGTTTCCACCTTTACCCATCCCGCTGTCACGACCATAAGACTAGATTCCTTGCTATAGGAGTGAAATATTTCTGCTATGTGGAKATATAGATGAGATTTTCTGGCTATAAGGAGGAAATATAAATTTACCAGCTGCAATTTGAATATTATAGAAACAGATAAAATGCCAGATTAAGAAATCTATCTTTTGAAAAACCCCCTCTGCGTYGTGTCTTGGGTAACAGGTACAAACAATTGAAAGTATCGCCACCTTTGCATGTTGTGATATGGTTAGGTACTTGATAACCCCCTTGAGACTTTAATTCTTCCATTTAGGATGATCCACGTCCTCAAATTCCCTCCAACCATATGTGTGATGATGAATCAGGGACAAGTGGAAGTTCTTGTAATGCTCTGCATAGATTTATCCTTTGGCATCTTTTGAATGAAAACGACCTGAAAGTCGTTATCTAACTTAGTAATGATGAGACAAACATTATGACATGACGTATGATTTCTGATGAAAGGATTTA
Source organism: Picea engelmannii (assembly GCA_009831015.1). Classification (NCBI taxonomy): domain Eukaryota; kingdom Viridiplantae; phylum Streptophyta; class Pinopsida; order Pinales; family Pinaceae; genus Picea; species Picea engelmannii. The sequence continues at coordinate 551,310 of ML777220.1, read as the reverse complement.
AAACATTAAACAATGTCACAGGATAGTCCTATAAACATGTGCTCAATTATGCCTTTGGCTATCATTGAGAACCTCAATCTCGAAAAACCTTCTTTTGGGCCCTCAAAATGGCCTGGAAGTTAAAAACTGCTAAAAATAGTAAATTGCCAAAATTGCCAGAAAACTGTTTTGAGCCAGTCGAAATATCCACCTAGATCAGTTCTGATGCTAGAATGTTGGATTCAACTTCAAGAGATGAATCTTTCATATCAGCCAGAGTGATTGATCTTCTTTCCCTTTAGCAAACAAAAATCAACATCAAAGGCATTAACATAAGTGACCTTTGCTAACCTTTCCGCTGGCCTGATATCATTTGGTACATCCGATTAAATCTTTGAGAGAATTCAGAGACAGACTCACCATTCTTTCTTCGAAGATTGCTAAATTTTGTCATGTAATACAAATCATCTTTCTTGTCTCCCCACTTTCTCAAGAAGGTAGCATCAAGGTCCGTGATGTTAGTAATAGAGTTATCTCTTAGGTTCCTAAACCACTTCCTGACTTCTCCATATAAACTTTGAACAAAAAGCCTTATCCATACATCATCATAATCCACTTGAAAATTGTCAGCAAAGGAATAAAAAGCAGTTAAATGTTCCTCTGCATTTGTTTCCCCTTCATTATCAAACCTTGGAAGGTACTTCATGTAATCATTTCGTGGGAGAGGATGGAGATTATTTGGAAATACTAAAGGTGCATATCTTGCAACCCTGATAACATCCATTGGATTGGGTGGTGCTGCACCAACCATTGTTTGACCACCTAAATGTTGATTTATATGTGGTGACTGAGGTGATGAGGGCTTAGGTATGTTTACTAATTGAATTTTTGGAGAAGGCTGGAGAATTTCTTCAACAATTTTTTCAACAACAAGGATAATAACTTGAAAACTAAGATTGGGTTTTTCTTCTTGAATTTCTTCAAAGATTGGGATCTTTTCTAAGGGAATGTACTCCGCTCCTTCAAGGAATTCAAGGTTTTCCTTAGATTTATATCTACTCTCAGAATAGGGTGTGTAAAATGATTCAGGTTCAACAAATTCCTCTTTCCCCGAGGTGGATTCTTCAGAAGGAGGTAAAAGAAACAACTTCTCAGACACTAATATTTTAAGAGGTTTAGACTGTTTTAGGATCTTCTCAGGGTTTGAAACATCAGGCACATCTAGAGATTCTTGATGAGATCTAGTCCCATTTCTCTTTGGAGCTAGAGTGTCTTATGTGGAGTCACCAAGTGAAAAGATATTGCAGTTAACTTGTGCCTAGTTATAGTTTCACCATCTACAACTAGATCTATAAAATTCTGTCGTTCTACCCAGGGAAAATCTCATCATTTTTCTCCTTGACAACGATGCCAACTCAATACTCCTATTGAGTCAATCTTAGCACATATTGTTTCAAAATGTTCAATATTGGTTTTAAGATGGATAAATCCTTTCTTGATTTGAAAGGGAATAATGATCTGATTTGTTAAGATCACTTACCTAGGTGCAACAAGTCATGTAAACAAAACTAATGGATAGATATTTAAAATTTGAGTGATGTGGTTGGGAGAAAGGAAGACACAAAATATGATAAATACACCAATAACAAAATTTTTCTTTAATGTCTTTATGCAACAGAGGAATAAACCTTTATCTAGAATTCATTCTAAATAAGATTTAAGGAGAAAAACAACAATGTGGAAAAGATTACTAAAAACCTATTAAAGAAACCTTCTCAGCACAAAAAACATTTGTCATAAGCTTGTATAACATCAAGAAAGTGTTTCAGAAGAAAACATGAAGATGATAAATATAGAAGGATTACAAACTAACCATCAATTTCATTAGCAACTGAAGTCTTTACATAAGCAAGATAGATCAAAACAATCTTTAGATATGCAATATCAAGACAAAAACAAGGATTCAACCTCTTCTTCCTTTACTTCATCAAATATATAGAGTTTTTACACGAGTTCCATATATTTAAGATCAATCTGATCTAGGGATATCTCAAAACTAACTCCTTTAGGCCCTAAGGGAGAATTTTCCTTATATCTATTAATACATATAAATTGAAGCAATTACAACTGAGATCCTTTAATCTAGGCAACACTTTGCATGGAGATAGGTATTTTTGTTGTCTTGAATAAAACTGGCTGGTATGCTGCATCTTTCACGAGATCTGCTTGATCCTCTGTCATCCATTTGATCCTTTGTGATCCACCTGTTTGCAACACTTGACAATAATAGCTGACTGACATGTATTGTCATCAACCAAAAGAGGCTGTAAATCAACTTTAAAAAATGTTATAATATTATCTCTTTAGGTTCCACAAAATATAACCCTCATCATCTGCTATTTACATCACAAAATTGCAATTCTGGGCATTCTTCTACAAAATCGGTTTCTACAGGGGTTCATGTAGCGCCATTGTTTTTCCTGTGAAGAGTGCTGTGGGAACTTCCTGTAGCGCTCTTTTAAAACCCAATCTTAATATCATTCATGCTTTTCTTTCCCATCTTACAACCAATCATTACTCAAGGAAGATAATACCTCAAGTTCATGAGATCAAAATGACTTTAATCAAGCTTTCACCATCATAAGTAAAAAATGGGTTTTTGCATAAACACTCAAGACCTCAAATTAAGACTTCTCCCTGGAAAATAAATTTAGCTGCCTCAAATAACATATGCAAATTATTACCTCTGGCTTGCTTTGTTTTAGAACAAGTTGTCATCCTCCTTAGCCTATCATCTTCAGATCTCGTCAAAGGATTTGGGCCCTTCCTGCTCTATTTACTTTTTTTTCTGGCAGACAAACTATCTTTCCATGTAGGATCCTTTCTAGTTACTGTTAGATCCTCCTTCTTCGATTTATTTTTCTCAGCTTTGATTTTAGAAACCTTATTGCTCATTGATGGATTTGCATTAGGGTTTGTAGGCTCTTCATCAATTATAATGACCTTATCTTTAATTGTAGGGTTGTACATGGCTTTGTATTTTAATCTGAATTTGTTGCATGGCCTAATACTCCTTTTTCTTACCAGAATTTTATATCAATCCACATCATCATCAAAAGAACTAGAACTAGGAGGAAATATATTTGGAACAAGTTCTTCAATTTGTATAGGGTTTGCAGGTGCCTCTACTATTTCAGGTTGTTGAACTTCATTTGAGATCACATGTTCTGCTAACCTCTTACTCTTTTTGATATAAATTTTCTGTGCATGAGGGGAATGATGCCTACCTCCACCCATCACATGAGAAGACACTTCACCTAGACTCAAACTGGTTGGGGTGTCCTCAAATCATTCATCTGAAGTATTTCAACTGATCTTCCTTTTATTCTTCCTCGAAGCAACAGGTGGAATTATTATTGAAGATGCCCCTGGTGTTTGTTCAACAAATTTATTAGTCGATTTCTGACCAGGAGAATGAACTTCTATTTTAAACCCTGAATGGATCAAGAGTTGATCCCATGTCTTCTTTCGTTTCTCCAACTCTACTTTAACCAGTACTTTGATTAAACCTTGATGATAGATACCATGTGGTGGGGTTCTAGGATTTTATTGAACTTTCTTGGCCATTTTTTCAAATATCTCAAGAAGTAATATGGCAAGTTCATCCTTTTGATTCCTGACAAATAAAAGAGGAATTGTAAGTGAAAAAGGAAAACAGTGGAATAACATCCTTCACATGTGATAAAACGTTTGAGCATCAACAAAGACTCCATCCACTCATCAACTATCCAGTCCCTAGGAATACCCTTGGCCCAATTGGGATCTCTGTGCTCTAGTTTCAAGAATTGATTGACATTCCCTCCTGTAATTAATTTGTTTTTGAACCACCTTTCACCATCAACAATGATATTACATGATGATGCTATTGAATCCCTTGTGACCTGCATAATCAAATTAGAAATCCTAACCCTCTGTCCATCAAAACCTTCAACAAATGCACGAGCTACACCATAATTATGGCCATATAATTTTATGAAAAACATATACCAGCTAGCCTGGTCAAATATATGTTTGCTGTCGTTGTATGCCTCCATGATCTTAGTTCCTTCTGGATATTTTCTGTTCGCGTTTCCACCTTTACCCATCCCGCTGTCACGACCAGAAGACTAGATTCCTTGCTATAGGAGTGAAATATTTATGCTATGTGGAGATATAGATGAGATTTTCTGGCTATAAGGAAGAAATATAAATTTACCAGCTGCAATTTGAATATTATAGAAACAGATAAAATGACAGATTAAGAAAACTATCTTTTGAAAAACCCCCTCCGCGTGATGTCCTGGGTAACAGGTACAAACAATTGAAAGTATCACCACCTTTGCATGTTGTGATATGGCTAGGTACTTGATAACCCCCTTGAGACTTTAATTCTTCCATTTAGGATGATCCACGTCCTCAAATTCCCTCCAACCGTATGCGTGATGATGAAACGGGGACAAGTGGAAGTTCCTGTAATGCTCTGCATAGATTTATCCTTTGGCATATTTTGAATGGAAACGACCTGAAAGTCGTTATCTAACTTAGTAATGATGAGACAAACATTATGACATGACGTATGATTTCTGATGAAAGGATTTAAAACATTAAACGATGTCACATGATAGTCCTACAAACATGTGCACAATTCTTCCTTTCCCTTTTTATAAGACAAAGTATTCCTCATTTCTCTCAATATAATACTATTTTGATCCCCTTGATAAGATTTTGAACCCTTAACAACCTAATGATGAGAATTTATGGCTTATACAAGAACAAATTTAAAATGGAGAAAATAAGCGATGAGAGGTGAGGCTTTGAAGAACATAACAAGTGATAACACTGAGATTTGTAGGATGAGTCTTGCATTGAGAGTTGATTCTCTTGTGGAGTTGTTGTCGAAACCCCCCCAAGGATTGTAGTCGGTAATATAAAAGAAACTTATACATATATCTTATATTCCTTGTGGTGATGGCTTATTGATGATATTTGCTGCTGATATATGTTTACATACAACTTGTTATAAATGAAAGTAATGAATGATGAGTAAATGGTAATCACTAACTAAGGTGTTTTTAAAAGGAGTAAAAAGATCCCTACATTGATTCACCCCCCCCTTTCAGTTTGATCAGTGTGTCCAACAATTGGTATCAGAGAAAGCCTTCATCGTAAGCCTTACAAGCTTGAAGGAGATCCATGGACACACAAATGGATGAACATGCAAATGAAGTTCCCCTCTTTGATGAAATAGATTACTCGGCATGGATAATAGAAATGAAAGGGTATTTGAATGCAAAAGGAGCAAGTGTTTGGAAAGCATCTATTGGTGGATTAATTCCCTTGAAGAATAAGTCAAAGTTTGCAGCACAAAAGGAAGCAAATAAGTATGATGCATTAGCTCTCAAGACCCTTTTCAATGGACTCTCAAGTTCTGTCAAAGAAAGCATGGGAGAATGTACTTCCACCAAGGATCTATGGTTGAAGCTAGAGAAGACATATAAAGGAAAAAAGGAAGACACTGAAGACAAATCCATCAAGAACAATGAAGGTAAAGGCTCTCCAAAATCCTTCGATTTCAATAATTCTAAGTGTGATTATGTTGAATGTTCCTCTACAAGTGAAGAAGAAAATCTAGAAGTAGTTTGTGTAGAATCAGATGACAATTATCCTATAGATGAAGAGGAAGATTTGTTGAATCTTAAAGATAAAGTTTTATATGATTTAGATGATGTTAGTAGTGAAATAAGACATTACTCAATTGCTTTTGAGTATCTTGAAAAATACACCAAGGAAGTCCTAGAAAAGTACCCAAGATATTCCATGGTACTAAAGCAAAATCTCAAAGAACAAGAAGAAAGTAAAAAGACTCAATTAGAAGAAAAAGAAGAAGAGATAAAAAGACTAAAAGATGAAATAATTAATCAAGAAGAAGAAAAGAAGAAGGTAGACTATGAGCTTAGAAAAAGTCTTAAAGTTAATGTCAATCTTAAGACCAAAATTGAAGAAGCCAAAAGAATATAGGAACTATTGAAGATTCAAGTAAATGAAATGGAAGAGTCATGCCATAAGTTGGAAGCTGAAGTTGTTGATCTTAGAAAGAAAGTAGAGAAGTAAAACACTCACATCAAGTTCATGAACAACTCAACAATATTGGATGAGACCCTAGATAACCAAAGATATCCAAATGATAAATTAGGTCTTGGATACAACAAGGAAGCTATACATCTTGAAGCTAGTACTTCTAAGAAGTATGAGGTAAGTCCTTCACTCTCAAAGGGTGGAATTAATAATGCAATTCCACCATCTACACAAAGAAAGGAAACTTTAAAAATAAAAAAAGCAAGGAAGACACCAAGAAGCCATCTTTACACCTTAAAGTAAATTTAGAAGAGAGACACCTTTAAGATGGACACTAATGAAAAGGTATGAAAATGTTTTTCATGGGCACAACTACTCATGTAATGAATATGGTCACAAAGATTTGGATTGTAGACATTATGCAAGGAAAGATAATGGAAGGTTTCATAACACCCTAAGGTGTTGGATATGTAATCAAGTGGGACACATTGTTGCTCATTGTCACACCATGAGATGCTACAACTGTAGTGGGTTTAGCCACAAATCCTTGAATTTCTGGAACACAAGAAGAAAATACATGAAGAGTGCTTCATATAGCATGACAAGAAGAACACATGAAGCTAGGAAGGAAGACAAAGATGGAAATATGGAAGCTCAGAGCTCAAGCTATGAGAAGCTGATACACCTTCAGAAGTGGGTGAAGAAGTCTGTGTTATCACACTAAATTGCCTTGGGGTTTTAGTTTGTTTTTATCCTTTTTTAAGCCTTATATTTTAAATTTTTTTATGTTTCATTCCTTTAAAGTTTATGTTTGGTAGGAACCTTTAGATGAATAAAGTTTTGAGTCATAGCTCTAGTTTGATCCTCAAATTGATTTTTGGACTTAAACCCTTTTTAGTTCATGACTTAAATTTTGGACACCTTCATGATTTGTCACTAGGATCAATCCCTTCCCTCCCATAACTAGACCGATGTGACACACCATTCTCCTCACTCATGACCTCGTGGGAATGCATTGCTGTCCTTGCTTACCTGTCCAATCATTTTTTTAAATTGGAGCACTGCCTACTCATCAGGTGGTTCCGTAGTGCCTTTCCCGTTCATCATGATTTCCACCACGAGTTATGATTACCACCACTGATGTCATGTTCCTTGTTTTCAGTGCCAGGAGTTGGTTAAAGATACCTCTAAGATCTCATATTTATGAGCCCCGATAACGGTTTATGATTTGAAAATTCAAGAATGCTGCGCTGCTCAAACTCATAGTTTTGACCAGGCGACAACGGTGTGACCAAATCTGATGCTGAGGTAGATTCGAGGGCCGAAATGTTCACAAATTCATCCTGAGATGTCGCTTAAGCTTCAAACAGGTGTCTACTCCATAGGTATCCTGTGTTTCCTCCTCTGCACATTAGTTTTCACAAAAATTAGCGCTCAGAGTTTGGTTTATCGGGCTTGTACAGTTGTAAGGGAATCATCTTCGCATCACATCCTTGTCTCCTCCCTTTTCAAACCTGTGAACTTCATTTGCTTGTATCAAAGTCTGACTACATATGCTCACCATAGCTACTAAGGTTGCAAGCATATAAACAGTCTATCTTCTGCATACACATCGTGCTACCCTGAGGCGCTGCTTAACCCCTCTGTGTCTCCCCTGATTCCTTTCATTTTTTGAGTTAAGCATTTTTACCCATCTACAAAGGGCCAATTGCAGATTACCTCCTCAATGTCCAAACTCTCAATACCTATACAAATCTAAGGGTGGGATTCTCACCGTCAAAACTTGGCTTACTAGCACTAGGCTGTTTTAAAAAGGTCATCCTTGTACATTTGAAGCCCGATTTTAAGTCTTCCTGGTTATTACTATCCCATAAGCCTTAAGAAACTCTCATTCTAAGCCATGAAGACTCCTCAATTGAAGAAGACACACAAAGGGGGCAAGGTGGTTAAGAGAGAACTTGTGGATATGCATCTTTTTGATACATAGCCCATGGAAAGAGAGGTATTTCAAAGAGTTGGATGCCTCTCTTTCTGCTAGAATATGCAAAGAGGCCATCCAGAGGTGACAAGACAGTTTGCATTACATTTTGATGGCAGGAGAACCAAGGTTGTGGATTTGGAATTTGAGGTGACTGAAGCCTCTATCTCAGCTGCAACAGGAATCCCTATTATAGGTGGAAAGTGGTTCAAAGCCACGGCTTTGAGTTCAACCTATGCCAAAGATCTCTTTAAACTTGAACACCAAGCCAGTGATTTGTCTAAAGGTATGCCAAGGAGTCATCTGATTGAACAGTTTGACAGGATCTTGAAGATCATCCAGAGATATTTTACATGTGAAGGGAGATTTAACACATTGTACCAGTACCATATAAGGCTTTTGCTTCATTTTACTGGTAAAGCTGAAATGAATATCCCCTATTATTTGTTAAGGAGCATAGGTAAGATTTCATACATGATTCAATCAAAGTCTAAGGATGTGGATTCTAGCCTTTCCCACTCCATATTGATCAGAATGCTAGTCTCTGAGGAATTGGGTAAGAAAGAGATTTCATGGGAGCATTTTGTTGTTACTTCTCACTTCAAGTTGGATCTAACATCTACTCCTCAATCACATAATGCAAGTCCTTTATCACCCACCAGTGCTGTTAAATTAGGGACTAGTAGGAAGAGAAAGAGTAGAGACCTTGTTCAAGTTTCAGAGGTCAGCAAGCAAGTGACAGGAGCTGAGGAGGAATCTTGTCCTTCCCCACAAAGAGATTTTTCACCACCTCCTCCACCAGGGTTAGAAGAGGTTCCTTCTTCTACCAAAACTACATCCAAGAAAGGGAAGAAGCTACACTTCCCCTCTTCTCCTCCAACAGTCAATACCAAGGGCATAAGACCTTTCACAATATCATCAATTCCTAGGGAAGTTGTTGAAGAACAATCTCTACCAAAAATCCATGTACAAAAGAAGAAGGGTAAAGGCATTGGAAAGCCTATGGAAAGAAAAGAGGAAACCCTTGTGCAAAAGAAGAAAGATAAAAGCAAAGCCACCAAGAAGCTTGATGAAGTAGACTAGGAAATTCCTATGCATGTGGAAGAGGAGACCAAGAAAAAACCTGTTGAGACCGTGCATGTCACTTCTCCTCCTGACAGTCATACATTCAAAAGACTAATCAAGCAACTTAGGGATGTAAGAAAAGAGGCGTCTCAGTTGAAAATAGAGGCCATGTCTGACAGGGTGAAAATGAAAGAGCTCATGGATGGCTACAACCATACCCTTGACTTGGCAAGGTTTGAAGCAATAAAGGCCCAACCCCTTCATAGGCAGCTCCAAAACCTTTATAGGTAGAATAGAGGTTTTCAATCTCAGAACAGGAAACTCAAAGCAAAGTTGCATCATTTTCAAGATGAAGTAGCTCAAAGAAACTTGCAGGTATTGGTTGAAGCTGCCATTGAGAAAGAGACACTAGAAGTCAAGGAAAGCACAACCCCACTGAAAAATCCTGTCATTGCTAGGAAGAAGAAGTCTTCTGTGCCACATGAAGATCCCCCTTCTACCAGAAAGAGTGTGAGGCTAAGTGTCAGGGTAACAAAATAGTTGGTGAAAGGTGAGCCCCATTTTTGAGGATGGTTCCTTTTTGTGAGGGTTAAATGATATTCAAATATTATCTCTGCCACCTATAGATGCTTTAAAGCGCCGATGCTCAGAATTTTGGGTTTTTTGTGAAGTGCTAAATCCCTCAGGAGAAAAATGCAGACATTTCGTAGCGCCTTGGTGCTACGGAATAGTCTATTTCGGTATTACACTGGTATGCTACCTATAGTGCTTCCATGTCACCTAAAGATAATGGGTTTTTCACTATGCAAGGTCACTACTTGCTCTACACACATTCAATATTGGAGGTGCTGCATTTTTGACAGCGCTACCTAAACTTTGCACACAGACGCACAGTGGCGCTATGTAAATTCACTACCCAATATCTGGCAGAGAACAAATTTTGCACATATACGCAGCACAATGGCGCTACATAAATTCACTACCTAATATTTGGTAGAGAGCTAAGTTTGCATATAGAATATGGGGGTTTGGTGCTACCTTTCTAACTGTCCAGTTTTGAAGTGCGCTACTCAGACTACTACCTAAAGAAGCTACCAACAGACACCAGGGATTCAAGAGGACCAAGCTAACAACTTTTTGGATCGCTGATGATGGAGACAATTTTAGAAACATCAGCTGGCATCATGAGGACAACCACATGCTCCTAAAGGAAACATGGCAAACCAATAGCTGCACAACAAAAGGGAATCAAATCAGTTTGAAGTTTGGTTCGATTAGTCACTAACATTTTCCTGTTTTATAGCATATGTTGTTAGTCAAGTTGTTAGATGAAATAAATTCTTAGATATTTTTAAGGAAAAGAGGTCAACTCATACCAACAGCTGTTGCCTCTCTTTTGTTATAAATAGATAGATCAAATTCTTTAGTAGGTTCGGATGGTTGAGCAAGGCTCCCTTAGATTGTAATATTTTGATGAAGTGACTGTGATCTAGCTATGTATTGGACTTAATACATTTTAGCTAATAGAAATCATCTTCTCTTTCAACATATTTTCTTCTGATGCTAAATGTTCATGCTTTGAATGATTCAAATGGATGATTGTGGTGATGTTATGGTGGATGTTTGATCATTATATTATCATGATGTTTATTTAGCTTCCTTAGTTTCTGAGTTCAAGAAGATCTTGTGTTAAGAAACTTTCTTCCTTAGGCTTTTGTAGACCTGATGTTTATAGTAGCCCCCACATTCCTCTCATTCAAGTCTTCCCTCTATTCATACTTACTCCCAAATTACTGATTCAAGTTAGCCAAGAACTTGATTGTTGGTGCATTCCAACCCTGTTTTCTGAGTTAGAACATTATCATTTTGAGTCTTTTTCCATTTGACCCTTTAAAATACTCTTACATTCACATATAACCTGATGGGTACTGGGCTTGCCTTCCATGCAATATGAAGGTGATTCCTAGTGCTAACAGGCTGAACAACCAAAACATAAAGGAAGACATGAGTCAAGCTCAAGCTCGACATGTTCAGAAGCATACATGAGCTCCAGTGGAAGCAGTCGTGTACATACGCGATCTAACCTATAGATAGGTCACATACATACGCGAGTTGTCTGTGTAACATGCCATGTATCTGTGGTAAAAATCTGTAAAATAAGGCTATGCAGATGAGGTACAACATGATTTGATGATACAACTCTGTTTTGCAGGGTCTCACATGGTTTGTTGCAGGTTTTCATGATTATATGGTTGCATGCATATTTAATGTATGCATGGTGATGACATATGGTTGAGTGTTGAGGAACATGCTTGATGCCTATCTTGGATGCATGATACTAACTATAGAGTATCGATTGAAGAATTTTTTGTTGAGGAACAATGCTGGTTATGACAATGAATTTATGTCACTTTGTTTATGAGATATATTATGATGATGTGATGCTATATAGAGATATCATTGATCTATTGAGGCACACTTCTGGTACATGTTTAGAGATACTATTGTATGCTTAGTATTTGCTGTAGTGAATGGTGGTTGAGGAAAATCTGTTATGGTACATGGTTGGTACATATGTGAGCTCCATTGATATATCTTATGATGTATTGTTAGAGGCATATTTGTTGGATGTTTTTGATGTATGCATTTGGCATGTGGTTGAGATATATATTGGGACATATAGTTGATGAGGTTATTATGTTGTACATCATTGATGAGTCATAGCTTAATCTATAGTTGATGCATGATTGGTACAAACTTGGTACATTGGGTAGGCACTTTCTAGAAGTATGGTTGGCACATGGTTTATGGTTGATATGGCATACACATATGGGAACACATCTTGACTATGGTTCATCTTGTTGAAGTTTGGTGCATGGTTGATGCACTTGTAGGTGACAGATGATTGTGGGTGATATTATTTGGTTAGAATACATCATTGGTATTAATTTTTTAGCATATACTTTGATACATGATGTATGGGATAGTTGAGACACCTGGTTGATACATTGATTGATGCTTAATGGTTGAGATACATTTCTTGACACATGGCTTGTGACACTTGGTTTATGGTAAAGGCATATCATGAGTGACATGGCACATGGCCGAGGAACATAGCTTATGGATGTTGGCACATGTTTGGTACATGGATAGGATGCATAGATTGATGAGGTCATGGTATAACATACTTGGTGATGCTATGGTTCATGGTTCGATGCATGGTTTGGCACATGATTGAGGATTGTTTGAGGTATTTGCTGGTGATATTGATACATGCTTAGCACACAGTTGGAACATGCTCTCGGCATGTGGTTGATGTAATTCATTAATGATAATTTATGGTATATTGTATGATGTTTATGTACATGATTTATGTGCATGATTGGCACATAGTGCACATGGTTGATTCTTTGTTCATGATTCATTTTTGACATATATTTTGCTTCATGATTGAGGCATGAGATAGTATGTATGATTAGAATACACTTGATGTATGGTACAAAATGAGTTCGGATGATTGATGTATGGACAGGTGCAAGGATAGTCATAGGAAGAGAAGATCATTCTTGAGAAATTGATCTATGTTCCAATTGAACAATATCATTTGCAACATAAGAAAATTGTAGTGGTATAATATTGTTCATCTTGGAGAGAAGATAGGGGAAGACATACCCACATGGGGGATTTATTCATCTTCCCTTGATTGGTTGCAACAACATGATTCCAGGAGGAGAGATTCATCAGATGCAGGATAAAGAGATAGATTCTTGGAGAGAGAGCACAAAGGCATGTTTCCAGGAGGAGTGATGGTCACAGGGGAAACATGAGCGATATGTCTTTAGCATTGCATTATATTGATATCCCTTGTCCAAAAAGGGGAGAGATTATTCAAAGGAAGCTCAAAGGATTCCATAAAGGGGGAGAAGCCCCAGAGAACTACCCTTTGCCATTGATGTCAAAGGGGGAGATATAGTCACATTGATGTGATTGAGATGACTATTGATGAAGAGCATTGTCATGTCTGTAACAACCCTAATTAATTCTTTAATTATCATGAATGGTAAATATTAGTTTAATGAATTATTAAAATAGATTTATGGACACTTTATTATAAAATTATTATTATTGGTAGTTGAACCAATTAATGGGAGGGATAAGCTGGTTGAAGAATCAATGGGGGGTAAGGCAGTTGGGGAAATGGATTCGAGGGAGGAAGATAAGGGAGAAGGGAGGACTCAGGAAGGGCATCTGGGGTTTGGAGGATATTTTTGGTTTATGTAAGGGAAGAAAATTTGGAGAGGAAGAAGGAGGAGGGTAGGAAACAATTTTGCTTCTGGTTGCTTATAGTTTGCTTAAGGACTCTCACAGGGGAACCATAGTTGCTGGGAATTTTGGGCTCGGGGGCCAGGAAACCGTAAGGATTCCTGGGGCTAGGGATCCAGAGAGGCTGTTCCTAGTTGGCTGGGAGGTTACTCAGTTTAGGCAGGATTCATTAGCTTCAGGTTCGACATCAGGTTGAGGTAAATACCTTATGCTCATTATGCTGCTATTCATTATTATGCTGTTCATTATGTTCATTATGCTGTTGTTCATTATTATTCTGGTGAACATTATTATTCTACTGAACATTATTATTATGCTGGAACAGTAAATAAAGAAGTAAATAAGATAAAATTTATATATTTATTTTTATTTTTATGAGGCTCTGTATGCACATGCCTTACATATGGTATCAGAGCCAAGTTTCAAAACTTGGACCAGGACCTACCCACCTACCCACCTATAAGAATGAAGGTTTAGGAATGTTTTTCCAGCAATAACCCATAAATTTAAACAACCCTTAAGTAGTTATATTGAAACCCTTTACAACAATTTAGAAATGTAGCCCTGAAACCCTCTAACCACAACTAGAAAATAACAGGAAATAACCATGAAATGTTTATGAACATTTCATGAACTGTTCACCTGTATAAGTGAAATCCTTGAAAGACGATTTATAAACATAAATAATTAGGTATATATATATATATATATATATATATATATATATATATATATATATATATATATATATATATAT
>ML777220.1:511466-537068 GCA_009831015.1 Picea engelmannii | reverse complement strand
ATGGAAAATATATAGGAGTGTATATATAAACGTATATATAAATTTGGGCCAAGTTCCAGCTCCACGCAACCTACAAGCCAAGCACGTAAAAAAACAAAAAAAACAAAAACAAAAACAAAAACAACAACAACATATTTTAACACTAGTTATAAATAAATATATATTGAAATATTCTGAACTTTATACAAAACAAATAAAAAATAAAAATAAAATTATTGGGACAATCACTCTTCGAGCTCAATCCAAGAATGCAGTCGAGAGCTTAGCCATCATATTTAAAATTATTGGGTGAGCCCAATCTAAGAAGGTAATCGGGAGCTTAACCAACATCACCTCAGACACCGAGGATACGCACTCATACCAAGCGCAAGGATGGAGCTCACAAAAGGTCAAAAGTCTAGAACCGAGGGCCACCACACAAAGCCAACACAAGTCCAGCAACCATGCCCCAAGCCAAGTCTAGGAAAGAGCCCGCATGTCACACACAGGCTAGCGCAAAGCCCACAAGCCACGAGGAGGTAAGTGACAATCTCGAATCCATGACCACAAGGTTGTTGACGAATCTCATAAATTGAATTGGAAGGAATTCCAGGTATCGAACGCGGGAACCCTCATGGTAGAACCGTTACACATATTGGACCGTAGAGTCCGACAGCTCAAGAACCGTTTGGTAGACCAAGTTAAGGTCCAGTGGGACAAGTATAGCCCAATATTTTCTACTTGGGAGGATGCCGAGACATTACGACGAGATTATCCCTCATTTTTTTTACCACCTCAAGAATATGTTTCTCGAAGGTTGAGTGTATGTAACACCACCTTTTGACTTAGACAACTAGGATTACCTGAGGCCTAATCACCTTTATTTTCTATTCACTGTGAAACTATTCATGATACACTTGAAGTTTTAAGATGTAGGAACCTATGTGAATGTCAATTTTATGAATGTTTAACGTTATTTGAATGATGATGGATATTATGCAATCTACTATGTGAATGTCAATTCTATGAATGTTAAACGTTATTTGAATGATGATGAATATTATGCAATCTATTATATGAATGTCAATCCTATGAATGCTTAACGTATTTTGAATTATGGGGATATTATACGATCTATTTCTAACTTGAAAATTTTGAAATTTAAAGTTGTTGGTACGTGATACCGAATTGATATTATGGTTGAAAGTATTTACATGATGACAATGCATAGATATGTATGAGTTTGTGTTATAGACTAATTTGTTGGTCAATGGGCTATGAAATAGCTAAAGGATAATGGTAATAAAAGTGGATGTCATGAACACCGACCGAGAAAAAATATGGTATGAATCTTTGTATGTGAAATTATGTTGGTTCGAATGCATTGCTATGATATGTGAACCAGCGCAGATTTTTTAGGTGGTGAGACTGCCTAAAACTGAATATACGATGACAAAATTCCCAGCAACACAGTGCCACTGTATATTCCATGGTAGGGTGTGGAACCTAGTCCTATTAGGAGGGGTGGAGGCATTTCCCACCATGTATCCTCTAAAACCTAGAGTCATGGGAGGACGATGTTAGCTCACGCTCCCCTAGACGTGTGATGATGACTGTTGATTTCCTGCTGGGGAAGCTTGGTCAAGAGAGTGACACTTCCGCTTATGGGTTCTATTTGGAGTTAGGTCAATATAGTTGACGCTCCAAGATAGTCCAGCAAAGGAAGGATAGGGATGTAATATGGAAGTAAGTTAGGGAGGAAGGATGAATAGAAATAGTTGAGTGTATGAGAATTTTTCCTTATAGTGGAATTTATTATTTTCCCCTTTTGAAAAGAAAATATGTATATATGTATATTCATAATTACTTAACTGAACTACAATTGTCTAAATGAACGTTGTTGTGCTAAATTATTGTAATTAAGGGATTTTGCGAACATTTTAATTGGTTTATTATCTTTTATGAAATGAATAGTCTTGTTGATTGGATTGGACGCATACAAGAATTACTATAGCTATGATAATTATTATCATTAGTACATGTACGAGACTTGTAAGTGCTAGCTACACATGCATTTCTTGCACATGTACACTAGTATGTATAAGTTTTCTTTTGCTTGCTTACTGATAATGTTGTTTATTGGATATGAATGTATGAACCATGTGTCATTTCCCTTGTATTGTAAATTACTCTAACTTCGGGATGAAGTTTCTTGAAGGGTGGGTGTATGTAACAACCCTAATTAATTCTTTAGTTATCATGAATGGTAAATATTAGTTTAATGAATTATTAAAATAGATTTATGGAAACTTTATTATAAAATTATTATTATTGGTAGTTGAACCAATTAATGGGAGGCATAAGGTGGTTGAAGAATTAATGGGGGGTAAGGTGGTTGGGGAAATGGATTCGAGGGAGGAATATAAGGGAGAAGGGAGGACTCGGTAAGGGCATCTTGGATTTGGAGGATATTTTTGGTTTATGGAAGGGAAGAAAATTTGGAGAGGAAGAAGGAGGAGGGCAGTAAACAATTTTTCTTCTGGTTACTTACAATTTGCTTAAGGACTCTCAGAGGGGCACTGTGGTTGCTGGGAATTTTGGGCTCGGGGGCCAGGAAATCGTAAGGATTTCCGGGGCTAGGGAGCCAAAGAGGTTGTTCCTAGTTGGCTGGGAGGTCACTCAGTTTGGGTAGGATTCATCAGCTTCAGGTTCAACATCAGGTTGAGGTAAATATCTTATGCTCATTATGCTACTGTTCATTATGCTCATTATGTTGTTGTTCATTATTATGCTGTTCATTATTATTCTGCTGAACATTATTATTATGCTGGAACAGTAAATAAAGAAGTAAATAAGATATAATTTCTATATTTATTTTTATTCTTATGAGGCTCTGTATGCACATGCCTTACAATGTCTACATGTTTCCATCAATGATTGGTGTTGACATCAATGTTGGTATTTCCATCAATGCCAAAGGGGGAGATTGTTGCATTATGTTGTCATTGATGTCAAAGGATTGATGTCAAAGAGTTGATGTCAAGAATTGTTATTGTATCATTGATGTATTGATTGATGGCCTATGTTGTCATAGATTTAATTGATGTCAAAGGACATATGTAATGGATGGAAAGTGGTGTCATAGTGATGTATGGTCATGGATTGATGTAAAGGTTGGTCATTGTTGTCTTGTAATGGATGATAGGAAGTACCAAATGGATGAACTCCAAAGTGGTCCTCTTATGGTGAAAACCCTCACAGGAAGACACTTTGTGAAGTCCAAATGGTTAAGTGGTTGTGTCATCCTAGATGTGTGGTTAAGGAACACAAGGATTGATTATGGAATATTTTAATTAAGATCAATGAATCTGTAAGTGAGACTATTCTTTATGGATAGTGCTCGTCATGCCATTTTCGTTGATATGTGGAACATCACCTAAATCCTCACGGTTAGAGAGTTATGGCCATGTGAAGTTGGAGAACCCTCATATGTTGTCTAAAAGCCCATAGAAGGTAAAAAAATCAAATTATTCCAGAAGATCCTCGAAGAAATTTGACTAGTAAAAGTGGTTAGTAATGGGTTAAGTGGTTGCAACAAGAAAACAATTAAAAATAAATTAGTTGCAACTAGAAGTGGAGAATTTACTATTTGTAGCAAAGTGGGTTAGAAGTGGACAAAGTGGCTAGAAGAGGGTTATCCCCAAAAGAAGGAAGTTGGTTGAAGTTGGTTAGATGATAAACCCTAGAGGAAGCTACTTGGAGAAGTATAAATAAGAGAGAAATGATATCTTATTGGAGTGAATTTACTGAGCATATTGAAGATCTATTCTTGGTGAAATATTCATTGTAGGTATTCATGGACACATCAAAAGTTCCATAAGTATGAGGTATTAACGATGAAAGTTTCGAAGTTTCAAAAATACTGAAAAACCCTAGTTTCTGATATGTACGCGGGCTATCAATGTAATAGGGTGCATACGTACACGTGATATCACTATAATAGGGTGTGTACATACACAGGCTGGAAGTGTAATAGGGAGTGTACATGAAGGAATAGCCATAGAAACTTGAGCAAGTGTTGGTGCCAGGTTCCTGAAGTTTGAAGCAAGTTCCCAGAACAATGGTCTACTGATTCAGATTTGCTACAAAAGATATGGTATGGTTATATGTTGTCTTCATGCTTAGATTTTATCATGGTATGGTGAATGCTTGAGGCATCCTTTGTATGGTTATATTGATGTCTAAATATGGTAGTTGGTTGGTTGAGTAGTTCAGATCTGTTATGATTAAGAAATATCTATAATCTGTGATGGTGTATGGTTGAGGAGCATGCATAGGTTGTTGGATGGCATAGATATGTTTGTGATTGGTTATGCTACAGATTGCGTAGCGAAAGGTAGAGTGCAGTGACAGATCAAAAGTGGATGTAACATAGGCATAAAGGGTCTGAAGGGTAGAAGTTGTGAAGTTTCAGAAACCCTAGTTTCTGAAGGTATACACAGACTGACAATGGACTAGGGTGTGTACATACACATACTACAGTATAGGTAGGCCATGTACATACGAGGGATGCAGTATAAACAGTTTTCATATCTGCTGACAGATTATTATCTATTGAGGATTAATTCCTCTTCTCAGTTGATGCCGATATTTGCAGGCTGAGTCTTGCATTGAGAGTTGGTGCTCTTGTGGAGTTGTTTCTCTATTCAACTGTTGCTGAAACCCCCCAAGGATTGTAGTCAGTAATATAAAATAAAATTATACATATATCTTGTGTTCCTTGTGGTGATGGATTATTGATGATATTTGTTGTTGATATATGTTTACATACAACTTCTTATAAATGAAAGTAATAAATGATGAGTAAATGGTAATTGCTAACTAAGGTGTTTTGAAAAGGAGTAAAAAATCCCTACACTGGTTCGCCCCCCCTCTCAGTGTGATCAATGTGTCCAAAAAAAATACCTTTACACTCTATAATTGATGTGACGCTTTAGATCTCAGACCAACATACCAACAAACCAACCTCAGCCTTAGCAACCTGGGATGAATATCTCTTTAAACCCTTTTCTGATATTTTCACAGATCCGCGCTTTCCCTTTCTAGAGCTCGTGTGTATCCACACTTTCCTCCACTATGGCCCACAGATGTACGCGCTTCTCTATTCCTTTGGCTTGTGGATAACCTCTGAAATTCTGGTTCATTCACTTCTTCTGCAGCTACAAAAATTTTGTTCCTTCAGACCTTCATTGCCTCAAGCCTACGACTTCTCAGATTTGTCAATGTATACCTGCAAATAACCTTTCACAAAATGTATATTCAATAATGTTCAACAGGTAGGTAGGCTCTAATAGGAGTCCCTTGCTCTCTTATTTATACTTTTCCAAGTGCCTTCCTCTAGAAATTTCCTTGTAACCGTTTTACCCTTTTCTGCATCTTTTAGGGCTAACCCACTTTCTTGTTGCAACTAACTTTCCTTAATTAGTCAACACATAACTCCTTTACCATTCTTGCTGCAACCACTTCATTATATAATTCATTTCCTTTACAACCACTTTGACTAGGTAATCTTCTTTATGACTTTCTAGAATCTTTTGACTTCTTATTGACCTTCTAGGGGCTTCTAGATTACTCTAAAGGGTTCTCCAACTTCTCAAGGCCATATCTCCATAACCGTGAGGAACTATGTGACGTACCACATATCACCGGAAATTACATGATGTGTACTATCTATCTATGATAGTATTACCTACATATTTACTAATATTCATGGATTTATACCTAAAATAAACTCGGATCCCTTACCCATACCTTTGTTCTACCGGAATATGCTACTAGACATACTCAAGGGTTGAAATTAATCTATAAGGGTTGACATCAATCTTCAATATCATACTCCAAGTGTTGACATCTATGAAAACCAACTATCCAAACCAACTGTCCATCAATCTAAACCAACTTTCCAACAATGATTACCTTTTCTCATCATATTTTATTAATCACCAGTGCCCTATCCTAGTTAAACAATCATATTACGTCCATCTGTCACAATATCATGTCCCTGTCAAGCTTCATTCCCCACATCACACACTAGCTTTATCCAATGAGAGGAAAATTCTAAATACTCTTGTCAAGGACACAGTTTCCCAAGAGTTCTCATAGAATAAGTACCAAGAACATTTCTTTCTCTCATTATCTTAGGTCTAGATACCTATCCCTTATCATGTACATTGCCTTGTCAAAGGAAATATCACAAATTTTGGTTGTAATTCATTGACCATTTTTCTATAGTCAATGTTTCCATTTTTCCGGGATTCATCACAATAATTCCATTTTGTACTTTGCACAATCATCAAGATATTTTTTATACTTGTCTACCATGTTAGGATCATTATCCCATTCCATCATTAACCACTCCACTTGTACCATTTTTACCCCAACTCCATCCCAGTTAGTTGTGTGAGGTGACGCTCCTCCACCCCTTAATATTCATTCTCAATTTTATTCTCTCATACCAAGGACTCACTTTATCACTTAGTTATCTCATATATATTGATCCTAGGTTAGGGTACCACATATTCATCTAGAATCATCTTTGTATCCAACTCATACCTAAGTCTATATTATAAGTTAATCCTAGATTCAAGTTTGTTAATTCATTTTCACTTCCTTTTCAAGGACACATTTCCACTCATGTTACTTAATTATTGAGATTTACTGCCTTGTTATAGGGTCAACCCCTTCTCCACTATCTTTTCCCATCTTAACATTTTAATCACAAGCTTGTCTATATTAATATTTTTCCACCCTTAGTTCAAATTTTCACAATCATGATCTTTGCTATATTATTGATATTAAATGCCTTGTTATACATTTAACCCCTTCTCCATTGTCTTTTCCCAACCCAACATTTTAATCACAATCTTGTATATATTAACATCTTTCCACTAATCCTTAGTTCACATTTTCACAATCATGATCTTTCAAAGATTATCCACAAGTGTTCAATTATATAACTTCTTTCAACGATAGCTTTAAGATCCATTTTCATTAAATCATTGTCCATGTTAATTTTCAACGTCTTTATCCTTCTCGATTTGTAGTGCGTGATTTGGGTTGGAGAACCATGTCACCATAAACATCATCAACAAAGAGGAAGGATAACAAAGATGAAGGACAGTAAGGAGTCACCACTTAGGTTTAGGGAAAAAATAAGAAACTTGAGGAAAGAGGAAGAGAAGAAGAAAATATATGGAAGGAAGGCCACCTGATTAATTAGGTTTTTAATCTTAATTAGTTATCTAGGTATGTAAATTAATTGTACTTCAATTAGGGTTTCCAATAAGTAATTAACAACGATTTAATAAAATAAATTCAAGTTAACTTAGAGATAATTCACAATATCCTTTGTTGAGCTAATTAAACTAAGAGCTAAAAATGAAAGAGAGAGGAAATGGAAGGATCTATCTCAAAGGAGCATTATTGTAGGTGTTGATATTATATTCTTGGGCTAGATATGAGAATTGTGATAGGTATCCAAGAGAGTGTTCCACCTCCCAATGATCACCCACACATAGCTTGTTCCTATAGAAAAACAAACTTGCACCGATCTCCACTACAAAGTAATATAAATACTATATCCACCACATATGATGATATAAAAATATGCATTGAATGGAGACCCAAGTGTCCTAAAAAAAGGGTTTGATACCTCCCTTACTGTAGCTATGTTGGAACCTCAATGAAGTTTGTAGGGTTAAATCTTCCAAGGTATGAGAGGACTAAGCCTTTAAAGATGCTCTAGGATGAACCAACAAGCCTACAAGGTTGGGGCCAATCTAATAACAAGAGATCCTTGTTGAAGTTCTATGGTTTGATTACATACCATCAGTGCTTGAGGCCAAATCACAGGTTTTTCTCCTTAAACAAGATCTCTATTATGTGAGTCGTGATACATAGTCATGGTGCAACCAAGAAAGTTATGGTTCACTTGGCATCTTGAATCTAACAAATGTTAAGAAATATTTGAGTCATTTGAATTCACAAATAGAAAACCCATATAGATTTGGTTCGTTGTGGACTTGTAATGAAACATACCAAGTAATTATGCACCCAATCAGGTGTTTCAATCCAAATTGAACCCATAAATAAAGGAAATAACCCAAATGAGTGCCCCAAAGTGTCAAAATGAACCAAAAATGATGACCAAGGGCTAAAGAACAAGATAGAAAGATTCCATTTGTGTTTCTCCACAAAGAGTACATAGTATACGAGAATAACTTTTGCAAGAAACTTATATTAGTATAAACCTTTCATTTAATCAACATCACGAGGAATTCACATAACAAAATAAGGGTGCTCATCTCAGGTAACTGTCAATCTTCTCTTCTCAATATAAAACTACTAGACCACTACATAAGAAGAATTTTCATAATGCCATGTTCATCCTTCATCAAAGATTATCATTAATTCATTTTAATAGACACAAATTCATTGATCATTACACAACGAGTCATGAAACAACTTGGCAAGCACTAAACACTTGGTTGTAGAGCATTAAATGATTTGCATGTCGAGGTGTGCAATTTTAGTCCAAAATTACTTTGGATCCAACGACACACACCAACATGCACAACATTTAATGCTTTGTAACCAAGTGCTTAATGCTCGCCAAACAAATTGATTATTCAAATTCCAATTCTCAAGAACACATGATGGAAGGTTGAATTGATTACAATGATCATGAAGAAATGCATTCACTAAGAATTTTTGGACACAATGAGGAGATAGTAGAGGTTAGGTTTTTTCTTACATTAACATTCTCGTTAGTGGGCTTACCTCCTCATTGTAAGCATCCATCCCCTGTGTATTTGATGGCATTCAAATAACAATCAATTTTGTTAATGTTATAATGTATTTTGTCATTTTAAAGTGGGGGTATGGTTTATGATGGGGCAATTAATTTCAACTTTAATTAATTATGTTAGGTTGACATTATTATGGCCCAATCATTTTGATATTTGAAAAATAAGATTTTATGTTTATATTAGACAAAAGTGCTTCCATAGACCACTTGTTTGAGATTTTTAAATTTTCATTATAATGGTCAGAGTTATTATAAGAAGGTGATTCAGTTTAAGTTATAATAACTTTTTTATTATAATCATCATTCACGATAATAAAGACAATCATTATCACAAGGATAATAAAGAAATATTATTATTTTTCTAATCATAAATAATATTCTAACAAATTAAGTGATTTCACTAAAAGAAATGATAAAATTCTAATGCAAATTAGAATGAAGGCTAGACTCATTAGACACATGGAACTCCATAACATTCCTCTTTGTGTATTATGCACAAGGTAAATTCTTTTCTATGATATTCATTAATTATTTACATTTTCAGTATTTAGATTTACTATTTATTTTTCTTAAAAAAATGTTTTGGCATGAATATATTGTTATATAGTTTTGATCCGAATTGGACACTCTTGTAAATTTGTAGTTTTTATTTATTTATTTTCAATAAAGTTGGAAGTGAAAGTGAACCATTATTATGGTTGGCTTTCCAAAAGTAGCCATTAAAATAATGAAGACTGTAGTAAAGAGGAACAAGGGAGAAATGCAAAGGAGAATGGTAGAATGCAACAATGTAAGCAAGAGCTCGAAGAGTGAAACCTACTTGAATACCCGTGGACGAAGGATTTGTTGTGACCGCAACAACCCCTCCTCTACTTTTCCTTTTACAAGCGAAAGGAAAGGGGGGCCCTACTAAAATTTGAACTCTAATTCCTAATCCTCTACTGTTACACATTATTTTGGTCACCCCAGTGATCAACTAACGACATGTGCATAACTCACTTCCATGTTCCCTGAAAACATTAAAAGAGACTTTCTCCATGAGAGAAGTGGTTTGCTTTTCCTTCCTAAAAAACTATGACAAGGACTATTGTCGCACCCTGCTCTATGTTTGGGGTGCGACGATGCTTGATCGTTGCACACTGCACAAAATATGTACTGCGGTGTCATCGCAGGTTACCCGTGCATATGGTGCGATGATGCCTACGCAAGGGAAAAGTGAAATTCACGAATGTTATAGAAGGTAATCTTCTAGAAGATGAGTTGGCCTCTGATCGGTTTGGATCTTACTCGCTTCTCGGATTTAGCGGGATCATCCTACTCTCCTCATCCATCCTTCTTTCACCCTATATAAAGAGGGATCTCTTATGGAAAAGGATAAGGTTTGCAAAGGCTTGTATATGCATGGAGAGTTCTGCTATAGATGATACTTGAGATAACTTTGCTTTAACTCTCTAAGTCAGATCGTGTATCTTCTTCATCAAAATCATTGGATCAAAGGTGTGTGTGTTGGAGCAAAGAGACATTGAAAGGGATATCGCAACATCAAGGCATGGGTTGTATTCTCCACTTTCCATTTTAATATAATGCAACAATACATTTCTTCCCTATAAAGGTGTCTTGAATTTTATTGTATAACTCGATATTATACATAGAATTCATTAGAATATATATATCTTTGTTCTCTCTCTTTGTTGGTTTATGCTTCTTAAACAGGTTCACCATCCCGCAAATCCAAAGATGGAGCAACAAGGATGACACTAGCGAGGATCAAGCGTCATTTAAAATGTATGTCACTTGTCCCTCTCTGAACTAGTTTATATGACAATGAATTCTAAGGTGAAGTTTGTATTCCGTCTTGTTTTGTTCTAGCTTCCTATGGAAGCTAGGGAGATTAGTTTGTGTCCGAACTTACTGATTTGTCCGATAACAAAATTGGCGACCATACCGGGGATACGATCTCTTTTGGTTTTTTTCTTCTTATTTCCTTTTGGCCTGCCTTATTTTGATCAATTTCATTCTCTGAGTCTATGGGTGATCCATTTTGATTCCCTGGTCCTGAAGGTTCATTAGAAAATTTTGTCATTCTTCCCAATTTTCTTTATATTCAAAGATCGTCGCACTATGTCCTATTTACATCATGTGATGATTCTTCATCATCACACTCTACTTGTGCAGACCAGGGTGATGTCGTCACACTATGCCTTGTTGACAACCTACGACGATCCTGGATCGTCGCACTGTACCCTTTTGCAGCCTGCGATGATTCCTGTAGGAATTGTTGAGTGACAATCAATTTTCTTTTCTTTGCCTAGATTTGTCTTTATTGCCCGAGATGAATTTTTAGCATTGGTGAATGATTGATTTACATGTTTTAAGCTTGGATTTGATTGATTTTCAAGGATTGAGAGTCTTCTTCATGAGCTTTGCAAGTTTTATTTTTTGACTTCTTATCGCAAGGGCATAATCTCAAGAATTTGTTCCTGGGTGCTTGTTTGATAAGTCATTCTTGATTTCTTTTGAGTTTTGGATTGAGTTAAAGTTTTGGATTGTTGTCGATTAAGAAATGATTTTTGTTTTCATTCAACAAAAGGTATTCTTATCATTTCATTTTTGCTTGCATTGTGGGTTTGATTTGGGAATAGTGTTGAGAGTGCATTAGTCTTCTTAGACCATTCTTTCTTTTTTGAGTTATGTCTCTGTTCTGATTTGAAAAGGAAAGGACTGAAGTTTATTATTCTTTTTAGCAGTCTTTGTAAGAAAATTTTTGCATTCACATATTTGTTGAAAAGAGAAAATTGGAAAAGTTAGTAGTTGATTGTTTGGAATCCACATCATTCAAATATTGATAAATTGTGCTTTGTAGCTTTTGTATTTTGGAAAAGAGAAACCTTCTCCCTATTGTAATTAGAGTTCATCGAATGAAACGATTGCATTTGATCTCTTCTTGCATCTTATTGGGTCAAGGTCGAACACATCATCAGTTTCACTTCTGAGTAAACAACAACCTTTAAAATACATCGTAATTTTAAAATCTATTAGTAACTTTTATTTTCTAGAACTTTTGTACACCATCATTAGCCAAGATAGCGCTTTGGAATAGGTTGTAAGGCACACTCTCCAAAGCATCAAAACACACAATAGTATCTTGTGATAGGGAGAGTACAAATCCACTTGCTACATTTTGTCCTGGGAAGCCCTTCTAACACAAGGGTCAATCACGAGGTCTCATTAGGGCCAACATAGTTACTCACCCTGCTTTGTTGGTCTTAGTGTAGATATTGCGCGTATTATTGGGGGTCACTTGAGAAGAAAATCCTGTGGGGACCTTCTCGAGTTGATTTTGGGCTTAGATACCCTGCCCTTGCACGTGGATCGGACTGTCGACTGCTTCCCCAGGCATCATTGTCGTAATTGGAAACCTTAGTGGCCTATCTCAGAGTCTTTACATGAGGTGATTGTGGAGGGGAAATTATTCAAAGTACCTGGAATTGATGTTGGCCAAACTCACTCGGGCTCCTTGGAGGGTATATCCACAATTATGTGTGGGAGCTTGCACCAGGGTGTAAGTCCGTTAAGTAGGTCATCAATGTAACTTTTACACCCTCTTTATTCCATCCCCTTCTTGTCTTGATTTCGCGACGTTGGATTTCATCACCAACTAGTGACTTCGAAATAAGAAGGTTTGTTTGTGTGTTTGATTTCTAGATTTTATTAGTGAGTGCTTTTTGTTTCTCTAGTTGGCCATAGCTTTCTTTCATTCTTTATTTGGTGCAGCCAACATTGGCCCTTGCCGTTCACGTAGGATGCAAGGGTTACCTCCGGAAGATCCGAAAGAATATACTCCTTTGCTTCCTAACTCACTAGAGGGTTCTCCTGAAGGAGCAATCAATAATGACATAGACTCTGATATTAGAAGTTCTACTCCATTGGAGGAATCCATACATCCCGTAAATTTGTTATTGAGTGTTGTACGAGATCCACTTTTTCTCTGGATAAATTTATCGGGAGACATTGTTGCTGAATATTATACTAGAATACCTATTGGACCTCACACAGAGTCTGGTGTAGATGATCCACCCTTTCAGAGTGAGTAGTTTAGAACTCTGGTTTACACTACTGAAACTTTTAATCCTAACTCTTCTGGCCCTGTCCGTTCTCTTTGGAGGACCTCTTCAGGACATGATATTTTTGAAAAACTAGGAGTGAGTCACTTACGTCAGAGGACTTCTAATCAACCTATGGCATCACATACACCTGTGACTTCCACTAATTATACAGTACCCTTGGATCATTTTACTGGCACAACCAATAATGTTGTCATAGTCTCAGACCTCCACTACTTATATAATTCTTCCTCTCCAGCTCACTAGCTCTACCATGGTCCCACAAGTTACACCTGTTTCTGCCAGAAGTGCAGTAATCACTCAATCTCCTATTGGAACACCAATTCTGCTTAGATAAAATCCGTCACTTCCACCTGGGTATCACACTCTAAATACCTCTATTGCTAATCTTTCCCGGAATCCATCCAGAGGGCCCAATATTTTTGTTCCTCCTGGGTATAATGTTGCTAGTAGTTTTGTTCCTACACCTACCCAGGTTCTCTCTGGGGGGCCTAACATTCCTCCTCCACCTTCACCTGGAGGATCTAATCATCCTGGCCCAAGTAGCTCCAATGAAATTGGAGGCACAATTCATTCTATCACTTCTGGTTTTTAAATTCCCGTTGGAGGTCAACCTCAAGTTGGGGGGCCATCTCAAGTTGTGGGGAAACCTCAAGTTAGGGGGAAACCTCAAGTTGGGGGTCATAACCCAATATACAGACAATATACCCCAGGATTACAATCTCAACCTTGGAATTTCCTTTCCAAGGAAATCAACAACCGCCTGGGGGGAAACCTCCTCAAGTTAATTCTTTTGTACCCCCTAATCCCTGGCAACCATATCCAGGTTCTATGAATCCTACCTGAGGTCAAGGTTTTCAGTCTAATGATCATTCCCAAGGAAGCTTACCCAATCAACAAATCAAGTTGGCTATTTGACTCAAAACCCTCCACCACAAAATTCCTGTTGGAGGTCAACCTCAAGTTGGAGGGCCATCTCAAGTTGGGGGGAAACCTCAAGTTGGGGGGAAACCTCATGTTGGGGGTCATAACCTAATATACAGAGAATATACCCATGGATTAGAGTCTCAACCTTGGAATTTTCCTTTCCAAGGAAATCAACAACCGCCTGGGGGGAAACCTCGTCAAGTTAATTCTTTTGTACCCCCTAATCCCTGGCAACCATATCCAGGTTCTATGAATCCTACCTGGGGTCAGGGTTTTCAGTCTAACGCTCCTTCCTAAGGAAGCTTACCCAATCAACCAAATCAAGTTATCTATTTGACTCAAAACCCTCCACCACCAAATTTGAAAAGACCCTCTAACTATATACAGTCTGCTTATGGTCCTACTAGTACACCTACGGGACTACCTCCTCAAAATTACTAGTTTCCTCAAGTGAATAGACAACTGCTGTTTCTTGCTACTTTGGATTTACTGGATTTATCTAGGATTTTGAATGATCCTATCTTGCATTCTCCTTATTGGCCCGTCATACCTTCCAAGTTTCCATCAGACATTCCTAAGTTTGACGACCAATCAGGGGAAGACCCAAATAATCATGTCATGACTTTCCATCTTTGGTGTTCATCCAACTCCTTGATGGATGACTCCATTAGATTACGTATTTTCCAACGAACTCTTATGGGTTCAACAACCAAATGGTATATTGAATTGCCACGAGGATTCTTCAATGAATTAAACACCTTAGCTATGGATTTCTTAACACATTACCAGTTACCAATCTGATATGAGACAGGAATTGAAATTTTGAGCTTATTTAAATAATCCTCATCTACCCAAATTTATGATGATATTCATGAGTGGAGGAGGAGAAGACGCTTAATAAATGTTCCCCTTCCTGATCAACTATTGGCTGAGTGGTTTACCAAGTCACTCATTGGTCCTATAGCTCATGATGTTTCCATGGGTGGTGTTGTCACTAAAGAGTAGGCTATTAGTTGTGCTCAATATTTGGATTTCGTTTATTCACAAATGAGCACACTATATGACTTGATCCCTGATGCTCCTCACTCATCTACAAATCCAACTCCAACACCTCCAGTAGCTTCTCATGCTTCTGATGGCGTTATTGGCACTTTTCACGCTGAGACTCAATCTAAACAAACCAGTCATTCCAATCCCAAGTCTACTACTGCTAATGTACAAAATACTCCTCCTCCAACTCCTTCTCCCGGTAAAACCTTTGAGGTTAATTCGGTTCAATCTACACCTACCAGTAAAAATCAAAATTAAAAGAAAGGGAAGGGTAAGAATAAGGAGGAAGAAAATAAAAATCAACAATCTGATAGACCCAAGACTCAGCTTGCTGATGACAGAAAAGCGCAAACCTCATTATCCTTGTATTATCTGTGGTGAGGATCATTATACGAAATATTGTCCACGACGTGTTGAGGTTACTAACTTCATGTAAGGGACTGGGACACATCCTACACCTGCCATTTTCTCACAACATTTTCCTTTCAACATTAGGCCCAAATGGTCATTCATGACCAACCTTCCCCCTCTACCACATATTATGTACTTATGTGTATTGGTGACTCCAAGAAGAATGAAGTTGCAGTTTCTACTCGAGCCAACGATTATTCTCCTTCGAAAGAGAAAGCTGATGATTCACCACCTCCATTGGTTCAACCTCCTCCATTGACTTCACCTCCCAACGGTCATCTTCATCTCAAACGAACGAGTCTAGATACAATTCTTCGTCCTCCTCCTAAGGGCGTTGTTCGTAAGTCGTCGTTTAATCCTCATGCGCATGCTGCTCAAAACTACATTATTGTCGAAGATATTACATAGGAGCCTTATGCGATGTGGGCTCTCGAAGTCCTTCAAAGTTGTCCTACACTACAGAAGGAAATATTAAAGGCTATTGGTGGAATTGATCCTACAGATACAAACTTGATAATATTTGATTTGGAATATCATATTCCAAGGCTTCCTTCTTAATTAGTGTTTCAAATACAAGTTATTGTGGAAAATAAGAATATTTGTCGAACTATTATTGATGAAGGAGCCTCAGCTTGCGTCATGTCCGTCACTTGTTGGAAATCCATTGTCTCTCCTGCCCTTACCAAGTCACACAATACTCTAAAATCATTTAATGGTACATGATTTAAACCTTATGGTGTTCTTCCTTCGTTGTCTATTACGTTAGAAGGAAAAGCGATTACTATTGAGGTTGAGGTCTTTGATGCACCTCTCAATTACAATCTTCTACTTGGCCGTAGTTGGATTGATTCCATGCATGCAGTTGTTTATACTCTTTTCCGCATGATACGTTTCCCTCACCAAGGAAAATTTGTTACTGTTGATCAACTTGCCTTCTTTAATTCCGATTCATGTACTAGTAATGTACCTTTCATTGCAAAAACACCTTCCGGATGAGAATGTCGGTGTGGGTCTTCTAAAGGATTCATTGTTAATGGGGACATTCCCCATTTCATCGCTCGATATTCCTACTCATTTTGTCGCTTCTATTAACATGATATCAACCACTGTTGGTGAAATCCCTTAGTCTTATGACCCTTGGATAGTCCCTAGTTCTGACGACTGTCTTCGTTACAGTGACATAATGCCTCTAAGTCCGGTAGAATTGGCTTATCAAGCTATTCAATTGACAAATCCTTCTCCTCATTCTCTCTTATACACGTCTCTCGATCCGTTTCACATAGTTTTTCACATCGATGAGATGATCATGACAATCATGTCTATGGAAGATACCCCATGGGACGATGGACATCATCATTCTAATCTCTTCCTTGAACTTGAGACCATAGAGAGTTACTAACATATTTTAAATCCGCCTACTGTTGTTACTATTTCCCATGTTCTTGAACCAATACATGAGGTTTTGTAAGAAGGGAACTTGGGTAACATTTCACCCACCATCCCTTTAGATATTTCGATTAAACCCGGAGTCATGGAAAATGTTCACATCGGTGCTTCATGTTTTTTTGATGAGCTATGAATTTATAAATCTCTTTTCCAAGAATTCCGTGACGTTTTTGCTTGGAGTTACAAAGAGATGCCAAACATTGATCCAGATATTGTTGTACATGAGATTAAGACTTACCAGGATGATAAACCCACTCGACAGAGAATTCGCCTAGTACATCCATGCAAATTTGTTGCTATTAAAATCGAAGTTGAAAAACTTCTTATATCTGGTTTTGTCTATCCCGTGGCTTTGACTAATTGGGTGTCTAATCTTGTTCCAGTTACGAAGAAATAAGGCACGATCTGTGTTTGTGTATATTATAGGGATATCAACAAGGCTTGTCCCAAAGACAATTATCCAACCCCTTTCGTTGACCAGATCGTTGATGATTGTGCCATGAGTGAAATATTCTCTTTGATGGATGTATTCTTCAACTATAATCAAATCAATATTTTACCTGCAGATCAACATAAGACTGTTTTTATTTGCCCTTGGGGAACCTTTGCATACCGAAAACTACCTTTTGGTATCAAGAATGCTGGTCCGACCTTTCAATGTGCCATGTATTATGCTTTTCATGATATTAAGCACATTGTACAACCTTACCTAGATGATTTACCGATGCATTCTGTGCGTCGTCAGGATCACCCGACACATTTATGGGCCATTTTCCTACGTTGTTGCTATTATCACATACGATTGAATCCACATAAATGCATTTTGTGTGTGGAGTCTGGATGACTTCTTGGTTTTATCGTTTCTACACATGGGATTCAAGTGGACCTGCTGAAGTTTGAAGCTATTCTCAATCTGCCTCCTCCTTCTACCTTACGCCAACTCCAAAGTTTTCAAGGGAAGGAATTTTTTTTACGTCGATTCATACCCAATTATGCTGAATTAACGAAAGGTTTTACTCAAATTCTTAAAAAGGGTCACAATTTTGTATGGGATGACACTTCCAACAAAGCCTTTGAAGCTTTTAAACTTGCTTTAACTCGTACACCACTCTCATTTCCACCTGATTATAGTCGAGATTATTTTTTGTACTTAGCTGCTTCAGACTCTACCATCGCTATGGTTCTAGTCCAAGAGGATGATTCACATGATGAACATGTCATATACTATTTGAGTCAGAGTCTCACGACCACAGAAACCAAATATTTTCATGTGGAGAAACTGGCCTTGGCAGCTATTCAAGCTGTTCAACATTTTTGTCATTATATCTTATTACGCAGAACCATAGTAATTTATGATTTCAACCCTATGCAATACATCCTTACTCGACAATTGCTGGGGGGGAAATACTCCAAATGGATAATGATTCTCTAGGAGTTTGATTTTGAATTTGTGTGTGCCAAATCAAATAAATCTTTGGTTTTTTCCGAGTTGATATGTGACCTTCCTTCTACTGAGATAAAAACTGTGGCCGAGGATTCATTTCCTGGAGAGTCTCTCTTTCTGATTAGTTCTGACAACTTATGGTATGGAGATATCATCATTTATCTCCAAACCCAAACTTTCCAGCCCGATCTTTCTAGTGTGGATCATCGTCGTATTCGATATCAATCCCATCGATACATTATCCTTGGTGATACCCTTTATCGTCGTGGTATTGATTCCATATTTCGACGATGTCTAACCTACAATGAAGCTAAGAAAGATTTGAATGACTTTCATTCCAAATCATGTGGCAGTCATATGTCTGGGTATGCCATTTCCCAAAATATCTTACGAGCTAGTTACTTTTGGCCTTCATTGTTTAAATATTTCATTATTGTCGTCCAAAAATGCCACGCTTGTCAAACGTATAACAATAAGATCCGATCTCATCCTGCTCCTCTTTACCCTGTAGTTTCCATTGGTCCATTCACTAAATGGGGCATTGACTTCATGACATGTAACCCTCACTCGACCGAGGAGGCATGGATACATTATCGTAGCCATGGGTTATTTCACTAAATGGGCCGAGGCGATGCCTACATTTGATAACACCGGGAAAAATGTAGCGTTTATCATATTCAATCATATAGTTACTAGATTTGGTGTCCCTCAAGCCATCATCACTGACCATGATAGTCATTTTCACAATTTCATGATGTCTGAACTTACCAAGAAGTTGGGTCTTCGACATGAAAACTCAACACCTTACTATCCACAAGCCAATGGCCAGGTTGAAGAAATTAACAAAGTTCTTACTACTATGCTTCGACGGATGACATAAATTCACAAGTCAAGATAACACACGATGCTCTTCTTGGAATTATGGGCCTATCAAACATCCATTAAATCTGCCACATGGTTCACACCTTTTCAGTTAGTATATGGTATTGAAGCTATTCTGTCGATTGAATGTGAAATCCCATGTTTGAAACTAGCTCTCAAACTTCTCCCTAACACCTCAGCTGAAATGGAACGTCTCATGTATTTGATGCAATTAGACAAGACTCACCGTGATGCTGCCCTAGTCATCAAAACTCAAAAGGAGCGTGTCAAAGCTCAATATGACAAGCATGCCAAACTACGTGTTTTTTCTGAGGGTGATTTGGTTCTTCTTTACGAACATGATCGTGACTTATAAGGGGCTGTTAAATTCAAGCCCATGTGGCATGGACCTTATATCATGAAATGAGTTTTAGAGAAAGGGGCTTATGAGCTGGTAGATTATGATTGCATTCCTTTGAGTGAACCCAAAAATGGGCTTTACTTGAAGAAGTACTATGCTTAAATTATTTTTGCATGAGTGCTGTGTATTTTTAGTGTATTATACTCTAATATGCATTTTAATTTTTTGGTTCTGCCTTTTAGCTGCTTACCTTGCATTCTGCTTGGTTTCTAGATGTCGGTGTCTTCGCTACCCTATATCGGCTTTGCCGATGGTGCTAGTTGCAGTACTCAAAACCTAGCGTCTGCTGCATGGGCAATCTATGCACCTACAGATGAGTTGATCAGTCTACATAGTGTTTTCCTTGGTCGTGAAACTAATAATATCGCAGAATATAGTGCAGTTATCAAATTATTAACTGACGCCATTTCATTTGGCATCCGTCATCTTATTGTACAACTCGATTCACAGTTATTAGTGCTACAATTAAGTAACATTTATTCCATCTGAAGTCCTACATTGTTACATGTATACTTAAGAATTAGCCTCTTGGAAAGACATTTTGATTATATCAAGTATCAACATATTCCTATATGTCTAAACACATTGACAGATGCATTGGCTAATTATGTGTTAGATAGACATTTGAGACATTTATAAATCCAAACACACATTTTAAAAAGACAAGTAAGCCGGTAGGAACTTTATATTAATACGATAAAAGTTACAAAAAGTGTTTGTCCAAGGAACAACATATAAAAATAGTGAAGCTCATGGCTTCATGTACAAAAGCATCAAGGATGCTGCTCGTTGTAACAAAAAACTGCCCGTGCCACTCTATGGAGCAGTCGACCAATAGATGTAGATACAACAACTGTATGGTGTTGGTTGCGATGAGGAAGTTCACCCATCATGATATCAAGGATATTCATGGTTAATCCCTCCAGGTTCTACTCAATCTCCTCGAGATCCTCGGCAACAAATCCTCGACCAGCCATAACACCTATCTCTCCTTGCCTCTAAATGGGAGATGATCTTGGAGGATGATAAGGTGCCACATATGCATTATTGAGAGCACTTGATTAATCTTGGATAAATGAAAAAAAAAACAAAAACATTTTATATAATTAAAATATCAAAAACATCATATAATGAAAATTTCCTTCTTACCTATGTCTTCCCCACTGAGATCCCTCAGGAAGAGCTAAGTCAGGATCCCCACAAAAGTCCATCCCGACGTACCCATATTCCTCCACAGTGATTAGCTGATCTCTCAGCCACTGGAAGAAAGCTTCATCATACTTGACGATAGGCACGCCACTGTGGCGAGCCATCAAGTCCACCCATATTTTCAACCGTGGATCTTGTGGAGCGAGTATGCCCCACTCCACCAGTAGACATAAGACGTGGACCCTCTCTAGGAATATGGACACTAAAATGGATCCGTAACCAAACTGTTTCAACTTACCATTTCAACACTTTGTCAGTTTCTTTTTCATGTTCTTCAAGACACCCTTGCACCAGTTGAAGAATCGGGTCTCCATACACTCTATGGCATACTAAAAGTGGCTTTGCAAATCCATGTGGGGAGCCGCACTCCCTTCCATCCAGGTAATGGTATAGAGGATGGTCTGCAGTGGTAAATCCCGAACATATCTAATGGAAACCTTGCCACTATGTTTTTCCGTACCTAGCACATAGTGGTGTGCAACATAGTAATCCATAGATTCTCCTCCACCCCTGCTTCTCGAGAGTGATACCCGAGAGCCTCAGCAAGATAAACCTATCAGAAAGTAAATATCATCTATATCCAAGGTGAGTGTATGCACACCCATGTGAAAGGATTGTTCATTTACATCCCACATGTGGAATAGATACTCCAACAATCTTAGTTGGGCTCTCATGCCATGAATTTTGGAATTTGAGTAACCCACACTCCCAGAGTGCCATAATTGTGCCTGGGTCATTCCCAATGAAATAATATTCTTCCTCATGCTCCCGTTCCCTCCACTTGATCATTTTGACTGAGGAAAACCTGCCAAGTAACATTAAAAGATGATTAGAGTCATAAACTAACAATTCTTGGAAGTTTTCCTAACTCATTTTATCTTTTCAAAAATTGAGTTGCAGTCGTTGCAGGGCTTTGATTTTACGCAGAGTGACATCATCGCACCCTAGCCTTGAGTCCCCTGCGGCGATTTGAGATCGTCCCAGTTCACGATACTGTTGGCCTGCGACGATCTCAAAGCGCAGGTACCCCCAAAAAATCGACACAAACTCAAGATTAAACCGATAAAAATGAAATTTTAAACCATGAAAAGAGAAAGGGGAAAGAGACTACCTTTTTGACGAAAGTGGTTTTTGAAATGGTCCACTAGGCGCTCCGGAATCGATGCTTGAAATTTGGAGGAAAAGGAGGGTTTTGGGCACTATTTGGGTGAAATTGAAAAATGAAATAGTAAATGGGTTGTTTTGACCTATTTTATTATTTTTTACCATATTTTATTGCAAACTTAAATTATTTTTCATATTTTACCTATGCCCTAAAGTCTAACCAACTTTGCAAAGTGTTTTCTATTACAGATTGAAATATATAAGGACAAAACGTTGGACAAGGATCCACCATTTTTTTATCGTTTTTGTGTGTTTTTCTTATGTACAGATGTTTTTAGGGTTTTTTAGGAAAAACTCTGAGCACAATCTTAATTCTTTCTCATGCTCGCAAAACCATGAGAATGCAATCGAGTAACCTTTTATTGCTTTTTCGAACTCGCTTTGGTAATAGGAAAAATGAACCCTATGGAGTATACTTTAATCTCTTTTCAAGCTCTCTAAACATGAAAAGATAGCCAGGTGACCTTGTTCTTTTCATGCTCGTAAAAGTATTTGAAGAAAACATTTGATGAGTGGTAGATTATCTCTTTTTCGGTCTCGTCAGAATAACTTACGAAAAAGGACATTATAGAGTTCTCTTTAAGTGTTTTTCAGACTCTCTAAACATGAAAAACCCCAGAGTTTTCTTTCTTTGGACTCATAAAACAAACATCGAAAATCCCATATGGGATCGAACCACTCCTTCTTAGGGTTCGTTAAACATACTCTGAGGGACTCATACGAAGGATGAGCTTACATTACAAACATATGTTATCCTCCTCAAGCTTGCGTAAAAATAAAGAGGTACTCACCAGAAATGGTGGGGGAAATTTGGGAAATAAATGTGTATCTGTATATGTGTTAGTGGCAGTAAAGTTGCTCTTGAACATGACACCCCCCTTCATCACTGTATTCGGGTTGGGAAATCCATTTGTATCTTGTTTGACCATCCACAAGTTCATATGTTGGGTCCTCCTTGAGTCAATGTTGCCAAGACAATTGTCATGTCGTTCATATGTTCAAGAGAAGTCCAACCTAAACGAGCCTTCTATCGAGTCGACCATCTGCAATTCTAAATTTTCTACCATGTCGGCCTTCTCCGAGTCAGTTTTGAATCACTTCATACTCTGATATTATTTAAATATATTACATATTTCGTGTCATTGATGGGGGATACATTAAGGCCCTCCTATGATGATTCTTTTCCTGTCGACTTCAACTCATTATCTGGGAACATGACTTAGAAATCACATTAGTACCTTGGATCCTGCATGCCTTAATGGCATGTCTCTTCGCTTTCGACAGTGGGTTCACAATATTGGCCCATGATTGGAATATTCCATCGAGTGTTCAACATCAACTCATTCATTCACACTTGTTGGATTGTACTAGAGTACCTTTAGAGTCATTGACATCAATGGTGATTTCCCTCTCACTTGATAACGATTTTCATTAATGACCGGTAATCAAGTGGTTTCTACCGTGTTTGACTTCGACACCTGTAATCACATGGCTAGATTCATACTTAGAGAGGATGGAAATGAATAACCTGGATCTCATAATATCAGTCCAGGTTCCGACAAAGTATTCACAAGTTTTTACTGACAGATAGATTCACTGTGTATGTCTAGTGGCTATGTCTGAATTTGAATTCTTTAAGAGCTTAGATCCACAGTGTATTTCTCGTGGCTATGCTGAATCATGATGACATGGATCCACAATGTATGTTTAGTGGCCATGAATCACTTGACACTTATGATAAGAGTCACTTGTAGTTTGAGTATGGGAATGCCTACCTCAGAATATGGTATATTATTATGCAAATGCTTTATTGTTTGCAGGTTTCCGATTGATGCGCTCCTTGTTTTCGACACACACATTCTACAAAGTATTTCAGCCATCATAGGTTCCAAATTCATAATTTGGGGGGAATTCTGTTACACGTTATTTTGGTCACTCCAGTGATTAACTGACGACATGTGCATAAATCACTTCTATGTTCCCTAAAAACATTAAAAGAGACTTTCTCCATGAGAAAAGTGGTTTTCTTTTCCTTTCTAAAAAACTATGACAAGGAAGATCATCACACCTTACTCTATGCATGGGGTGAGATGATGCTTGATCGTCGCATGCTGCACAAAAGTGAGACTGCGGTGTTGTCGTAGGATGCCTATGCATAGGGTGCGATGATGCCTAAGCAATGGAAAAGTGAAATTCACGAATGTTCTAGAAGGGAATCTTCTAGAAGATGAGGTGGCCTCCAATTGGTTTGGATCTTACTCGCTTCTATGATTTAGTGGGATCATCCTAATATCCTCATCCATCCCTCTTTCACCCTATATAAAGAGGGATCTCTTATGGAAAAGGATAAGGTTTGCAAAGGCTTGTATATGCATGAAGAGTTATGCTATATATTATACTTGAGATAACTTTTCTTTAGCTCTCTAAGTCATATGGTTGATATTCTTCATCAAAGGCATTGGAGAAAAGGTGTGCGTGTTGGAGAAAAGAGCCATTGAAAGGGATCTTGCAACATCAAGGTATGGGTTGTATTCTCCACTTTCCATTTTAATATAATGCAATAATACATTTGTTCCCTATAAAGGTGTCTTGACTTTTATTGTATAACTCCTTGGTCTTATACATATAATTCATTAGAATATATATATCTTTGTTCTTTCTCTTTGTTGGTTTGTGCTTCTTAAACAGGTTCACCATCACACAAATCCAAAGATGGAGCGACAAGGATGACACTAGCGAGGATCAAGAGTCATTTAAAAGGTATGCCACTTGTTCCTCTCTGAACTAGTTTATATGACAGTGAAGTCTAAGGTGAAGTTTGTATTCTGTCTTGTTTTGTTCTAGTTTCCCGTGGAAGCTAGGGAGATTAGTTTGTGTCTGCACTTACCGATTTGTCTGATAACATCTACTTCTTGAGCCTAATGTTAGTTCTTTATCTACCTTGAGAGAGTTGGGGGGTTTTATCTTTGTTAAGAACCAAATATCAATATAGCATAGAAAAACCTCAGAATAAGTACTCAACGCCTTGAAAAAGAGAGAAATTCAGATAATAAGCCTCTTCAAGGGGGAAAGCTCCTTATACACCACATAAATGTCCAAATACAAGATGATTCCAAATGAAAATGTCTCCTTGGTATATATAGGAGACTAGGAGGTACAACTACAACTAATGGACCCAAGACGACATAAATAAAGTAAAATTACTAATGTAATATGCCCCAATTAAGGGGTAATGTGCAACTATTTAGGGCTTAACATGCCCCTCCCCTTGAGATAAGTGTTGTTCGCAACACTTGAGTAACTTTGGATGATTTTGTATAAAAGACTCGTCTTCCCAAGTGGAATCTTCAGCTGGTAGTTTCCTCCATTTAATGAGATACTCTGAAATAGATCTATTCCTCAGCTGGCGAATTCTTGTGTCAGTGATGGATTTAGGCTCCAATATGGTTTTTCCTTCCTCGTCAAGTTCTAGAAATATAGATTGTAATGGGATATTGTCACCTATAACCTTCTTTAAGCATGAAACATGGAAAACTGGGTGTACTCGTGAATATGTAAGAAACTCCAATTTGTATGCCATAGTACCAATCTTTTGCAATACCTTATAAGGGCCATAGTACTTTAGTGATAATTTATTATCCTTCTTGGCTTGCTTGAGGGACATTTTTTTGTATGGTTGTAGTCTTAAAAACACCCAATC
>ML777220.1:450402-511416 GCA_009831015.1 Picea engelmannii | reverse complement strand
CCTACTTCAAAACTTCTTTCACTACGATGTTGATCTGCTTGTTGTTTCATGTGATT
This sequence comes from Picea engelmannii, assembly GCA_009831015.1. Taxonomy (NCBI): domain Eukaryota; kingdom Viridiplantae; phylum Streptophyta; class Pinopsida; order Pinales; family Pinaceae; genus Picea; species Picea engelmannii. The sequence goes on along the minus strand of ML777220.1, from coordinate 511,360 downwards.
CTGTGCCATGGTCAGGTTGTCCTTTAAGATTTGGAGAACTTGCTGTTGATTCTCAACATGATCTTCCACTACTTGAACCTTAGATTTTTCTTTTAGAGAAGAAGTGATGGAAGGAGGGTGGTATCCATAGAGTGCCATAAATGGTGTCATTTTTGTTGCAATATGAAAGGAAGTTTTATGCCACCATTCTGCCAAGGGTAACAATTTGAACCATTGTGTTTGTTTATCAAAGACAAAGAAATGAAGGTATCCTTCCAGACATTTGTTCACTATCTTGGTTTGTCCATCAGATTGAGGATGATAGGTTGAGCTTTGAGCCAATTGAGTACCCAAACAAGAAAATAATTCTGTCCAAAAATGTCCAGTGAAGATGGGATCTCTGTCACTTACAATAATATTTGGGCTTCCATGTAGCTTTTGAACTATCTCCATGAATGAAGTGGCAACTGTACTGGCTTTGAAGGGATGAGAGAGTGCACAAAAGTGTGTGTACTTGGTCAGTCTATCAACAATCACTATGATGACACTCTTTCCTTTAGACTTTGGTAATCCTATGATGAAATCCATGGAAACCTCCTCCCAACTCTGAATTGGGATGGATAATGGTTGTAAAAGGCCTGGGGTATTAATTGTTTCCACCTTATTTTGTTGGCAAACCAAACATTCTGCCACATCATTTTTAAGGCCATCCCAAAAAAAATCCTTCTTGACCCTATGGTAGGTTTTCAAAAATCCCTAGTGCCCTCCTACCGGAGAGGTGTGCAATTCCAATAGTACCTTTTGTTTGAGTTGGGAGTTCTTACATAAATATAAGCGATCTTTGTACCATATTGAATCAATTTTCCATGTAAATGTATCTGATGCACTGGAATCCTGCTGCAACCTTTGAATGAGAGTCCACACATTTTCGTCATTCTTCCATTCATCCCTTGCTTTTATTATCCAATCGGTTTCGATGATCGAGATAGAACAAAGAAAGGCCTCAACATATTCATCCTTTCTTGAGAGTGCATCTTCCACAACATTTTGCTCCAATTTTTTATAGACAATTTCAAAATCATAACCCAATATCTTGGTCACCCATTTTTGTTGTTCTTTTGAAGATAGTCTTTGTTCCAAGAAGTATTTAAGACTATCATGATCCGTTTTGACCTTGAAGTGCCTACCTATTAGGTAAGGACACCATTTCTTCAATGCATGTAGTATTTCCATCATTTCCTTCTCATAAATGGGTTTGTGTAAGTCCCTTCCCTTGAGTGGTCGACTTTCAAAAGCCAGGGGCCTTCCTTCTTGCATTAAGACAACACCAATTCCATTTCCCGAGGCATCACATTCCACAATAAAGTTTTTTGTGAAGTTTGTAGTGGTCAAGACAKGAGCTTTGCACATCACCTCTTTAAGTTGTTCAAAATCTTTAGTTTCCTCTGGAGTCCATGAAAATGCATCCTTCTTAGTTAGTGCTAATAAAGGTGCTGCTATTTTTCCATAGTGCCGAACAAACTTGCAGTAGTAACCTATCAAACCCAAAAATCCTCTAAGATTCTTCAATGTTTTGGGAATAGGCTGGTCCATCATGGCCTTAATCTTGTTAGGGTCTACCTTGACACCTTCATGAGATACAATATGACCCAAATACTCTACCTCCTTCACCCCAAAGAAACATTTGGATGGTTTGGAATATAGTTGTTGCTCCTTTAGTAGTTGTAGCACCTTGTCAACATGTCGCACATGATCCTCCCAAGACTTTCTATAGATTAGTATATCATAAAAAAATACTAACCCAAATTTTCGAAGGAAGGGCTTGAAAATGCAATTCATCAGTCCTTGGAATGTGGAAGGTGCATTTGTAAGGCCAACAGGCATGACCAAAAATTCATAATGGCCTTCATGAGTTCAGAATGCTATTTTTGGGATATCTTCTTCCTTCATTCTAATCTGATGATACCCTAAACGAAGATCCAACATTGTGAAATAGATTGCTCCATGTAGTTCATCTAATAATTCATCAATGACGGGAATGGGAAACTTATCTTTAATAGTGATCTTATTGAGCTCTCTATAATCTGGACACATACGCCATGAGCCATCTTTCTTGAGTACCAATACCACCGATGGAGAGTAAGAAATTTGGCTAGGTCTAATAATGCCAACCTCTAACATTTCGTCAACCATACGCTCAATTTCACTCTTTTGGGCATAAGGGTATCTGTACGGCCTGATGTTAGGAGGAAAAATCCCAGGAATTAGGTGAATAACATGATCATGATTTCAAGTGGGTGGAAGATCTTTGGGAATATCTTGAAATACTTTGGAATGATTATCAATGATCCCTTGGAGATCTAGGGGAATAGATGGATTATATGTTTGAACATCTAGTGATAATAGTTGTGCAATTAAACCTTGATGCCCATTTTTCAATAATTTTGTCATGCCATTAGAGCTTATCACCTTACTGGGTTTCCCTGTGATACCTCTTAACTCAGTTTCTTTTCCTTCCAATGGAAATTTCATGAAAAGTTATTGAAAATTAAAATCCACTGTTCCTAATGATTGTGACCATTGGATTCCTAGTACGACATTAGCACCACCCATGGGTATAGCAATCATTGGACTATTCGTTACATATTCCCCCATAGTAAGATTGATCTTATTTCATTTTCTTGAGCAATTGATAGTTCCTCCATCTGCAATCATTACTTGAAAATCTAGTGCTGGATATACAAATCAATTGAGAGCTTTGGCTAATTTATAGTGAATGAAATTATGAGTACCACAAGAATCAATTAGGACTATTACCTTTTTCTTTTTTTTATATATCCTTCGATCTTGAGGGTTTGAGGAGTGCTAATTCCATCCAATGCATTACACGATATCGTGGAAGTCAACTCTTCAGAAGAAATTGTTTCTACGTTTTCATCTTGAGATGGTTCTTGTTCTTGTTCTTGTTCTTGTTCTTCTTCACAATCTATGTAGAATAATGTCTTCTCACCACACTTATGTCCCTTATTGTACTTGCTGTCACAATTAAAGAATAAACCTTTTTCTTTTCTTTCCTCCAATTATTGAGGTGTCAACCTTGTAGGTTGAGGTGTTTTATAAGAAGGAGCATTATTCTCTTGATAGATGTTAGGAGTGGTCCTTCTAGTAGCCATAGCCATATTTTTATTTTCAACATTTCTTGCCACCCTAAATGCATTCTCCAATGATTTGGGTTCCCAAAGGCGAACCTTATGTTGAATGTTATCCCTTAAAGTTCCTATGAATACATCAATCAAGTGATCATTTGGAATATATGTTACCTTTATATTCAATCTTTGGAATTTCTCAATGTGCTCTGTAATTGAATCTTTTTTCTTGGGATTTATCAATTGGCTAAAGAAGGTATGCTCCTTGTATCCTCATAGTGTGCTATCATTTCTTCCGTGAAAATGTCCAAGTGACAGGTGATTTGAGAGAACAAAGCCATCGATACCACCCAAATTGATTGGGTTCTAAATATAAAGAAGAAATTCGTACCTTTTGTGTATGTGGCACATCATGTAGATCAAATAATTGCTCCATCTAAAGTATCCATGTGATTGGGTCCTTGCCATCAAACTTCCTCATATCAATCTTAGGAACGTGGTTGGTCTTTAACCCAAAGTTGGAGTTTCTCCATTCTTGATTCATCTTCCTTGTGTCCTCATCATGAATTTCATAGGATACATTTTCACTTTCAGGTGTCCTCTCTATTAGGAAATTTTTCAATCCTTCCATGATCTCCTTTTTTAAACCATCCATCATCCCCTGTAGTTCATATTTTGTCACTATCTTCTTTTGTAAATCATTTGTTTCCCACATTTCTTCACCGTCATCAAGAGTCCAAGTAGGACTGTCTGGAGGCTTATTTGGTGTAGAATTTCCCTTTTTTGCTGGCATGTTGGCAAAGTATCACTTTTAAACTTTGATTTTGAGGAGGTTTTGCTAGACAATCTTTCCTCTGTTGCATCTCCAAAATTTTGTCCCTTCTGGGTATGCAATTTTCTTTTTTGTAGTTATCTTATATTTCTTCTCTGCAATTCCACATGTCTAATCAAAATTGGATGTGCCAAGTTGAATTTATGGTAACTTCCCCACTACTTGCTTATTTGTTTCCTTTCCAAGAGATCTCACTTGTATAGCATGCCCCGCGCCACAAAATAATTGATATAAAATTTTGAAAATTTTACCAGAAATACTACAAAATATCCATTATCTAATGCAAATAGTATCACTCAATTTGGATACTCTAGGAATAATTTATGATTGTTTTACCCAGAACACCTTCTTGAGACTAGTCAGGACTAGTAATATACCCTATCTTCCACAGGGTGTATCTACAAATGTAAGATGACCTAGAAGATGAATTTTTTTATCACAGATACTTTAATAATTTTTGTGAATATCCTGCAGATTTCAGAGTCTGAAATGTTACAGAAATTGTTTTATAGCAAAAATTCCGCGATGACTCAATTCAGGATGATTCCAGAAACCTATCTTACACAGGTTGTATCTCCAAACGTATAAGGCCTCTAGATATTAAATTTTAACCCAACGTACCTTGATTCGTCTTCTAAATATCCTCCAAGGGGTTCCTTATGAAACGTTGTAGAAAAAAAATTATAGCGAAAATTCCAAGGTGTCTTAGATGTATCAGCAAAACCCCAAGACCTTGAGCTCTGATACCATATGTTAAGAACCAAATATCAATATAGCATAGAAAAACCTCAGAATAAGTACTCAATGCCTTAAAAAAGAGAGAAATTCAGATAATAAGCCTCTTCGAGGGGGCAACCTCCTTATACACCACATCAATGTCCAAATACAAGATGATTCCAAATGAAAATGTCTCCTTGGTATATATAGGAGACTGGGAGGTACAATTACAACTAATAGACCCAAACCGACATAAATAAAGTAACATTACTAATGTAATATGCCCCAATTAAGGGGTAATGTGCCACTGTTTAGGGCTTAACAATATTTATACATGATTGTCTTTGAGGAGGTTTATTAATCCTTATGATCTTATGCTTTCAAATGTGTTCACAATGCTTTTCGACTTATGATGATTTGTCGACATTTGTATGATGACATTGACAAGTTATCTTTGAGACCTTTTGCAAATTTCGAAGTGCTTGATGATCTTATGTGGATGCAAAGTTTGATGTTATATTGTATGTCTTGAATGAGTTTGTTTTTGAGGATTTTCTAAATGGATAACTTAAATTCTACATCCTCTTGATTGAATGTTGTGCCTAATGCCTTCATCTTTATGCTCTCATATGTTGATAATACTCTTCAATTTCAAACTCTTATCTTGAATCAGAAGATCATTAATCCTTTTTACGAATTTGATATTTGGTACATGCAATCTTCAAGACACTTATCTACATCATCCGAGATCATGGATTTGAACAAACCCAACACTCATTCATAAATTTGTTGAAGGAAAAGAATGTCATGTTTATGGTATAATGGCAAGTGTCTTCTTACTCACATAACTGATCTCATATTTTTTGCGGTTGCAGGAGTAGGTTCACATAGTAACTTCCTTTACATGACCTCCCCAACCTTGAAATGCATGTGGGGAATCCCTTGATCTTCTTACTCTTACCTATATTTCTCTTTATGTGGATCTTGTATATCATTTGAAGCCAATAATCAACATTATGAACTAAGCCTTTTCTTGCCCAAACCTCAACTGGATTTATTTTTTATCGCCATTGCATTGATGAGGCCGAAACCTTGATCCTTACTAGGCTCTCCCTCATTGGAAAGTAGATTCACATGGGTAAAAATAGTTTTGCATGAGTAAAAACAAGTTTACTTTAGAAACAATTTTACATGAGTAAAATTAGTTTTGCATGAGTAAAATCAATTTTACATGGGTAAACTATTTTTACATGGTGCGTTTTTCCTAAAACCACAATGTAAAGTTTTTGTATGTACATTCTTATTTTTTTTTTCCATATCACCATAAAATTAGATACAATTTAAATTTTTTTTTTTTTTTTTTTTTCTTATTTGATTTTCATTTAATTTTTGTTTTTTGCATTCTTCCCCTGAGTCTTAGGTTGTATATTTTTATCTTATTTAATTTCATTTTAGTTTCATTTAATTTTTCATTTCCCCCCTCACCCATTGGTCTTCAACTTAATGTTTTTTCTTCATTCTTCACGGTAAATTCCCATTGGAAATTACTATTAAGACAAGCTCCCTTTTCCTTAGGATCCCTTCCTCCAATCCTCCCAAAGGCCTTGGAATGAAATTACATTATTATTTTAATATTCCTAGCTTAAGCCCATCGAGACTTCCCCATCAGAGCTCACCCATCACAATCCACTTATCACTCATCAGGTTTAACCTCCCCGACCATCAGACCTTGATTAGGATATCGGGAACGTATCCATCAAAATTTACCAAGGCCATCAGAATGTTACCATTGGAGATTTCTTTCCATCATATTGTTACCATCGAAAATTTTCCATCAAAGAATTCTTACCATCACAGAGTTTCCATTGGAATGTTACCATCAGAAAATTACCTTAGGACATTCTCCCTTGAATTCCGAAACCCCTCTTCCTGACAATCTCTTGGAATATAACAACCACATTATACTATTTAATATTAATTTGAAGCTTAGCCCATTGGGAAGCCTAGCCATCGGGATGGACCCATCAAAAGATTTTACTTGTTGATTTTACCATGGGACATCGATAGCCTATTGGGCTTGAGCCCTTAGACTTTTGATTATATTTAATTATGGATATATTTTGGGTTTAATTATTGTATTAATTGATGACTTCATGTGGGTGGGGGAGTAATTTTATTATTTTTATTTTACGTAGATTCTTTTAGTCAATTTTATTACTTTCCTATTTTCACTACGGTTATTGGCCAAAATTACAACATGATCCCTAGGTCCTATGCCTCCTCTAAGTCCTTACACAAATCAAGTAAGGGGGCTAAAAACTCTATAAAACTTTCAGTCTTGAATTTCCTTAAGCATGTTGTATAATGATTTTCGGGTTGAAGATCTATGGTTCAGATTCCCCCACAGGAAAATCAAGGGTTGCTGAGCACCGAACTTCAAGAAGTCATATATGGAGTTACAAGAGTCAAAATCAGGCCCGATATACCTCATTGGAAAGGTATCGAGCAAGAGAATGCACTGGAAGAGGACTTGAGGCCAAAGACATGACGGAAAATTCTAGAAAATGCAAAGAACAAAATGTCATGAATTTAATGAAAAACTCATTGTGCAATGTTTAGACGGACATATCTTGAGCTCCTGAAGATGAAATCAAAGAGAAGAATAGGGTGGTATAGTTAGTATTGATTGATTGAGGGTGGAAATTTCAAGAAAATTCAGAAAATAGAAAGAGGCTCGAATTGAATGAAAAATGGATTGGTCACATATCGAGCTACAAAAGTCAAAATCAGACCTACAAAGGAACACTATAAAGATGAAACATAGAATAAGAGGGAGAAATGATATTAATCACCAGTCTAACACCAAAAATGCCCAAAATAACTCGAAGAACTGAAGAGGATACCAATGAGAAAAGTTAATGATGTTTCTAAAAATATTACTCATGAACAACATATAAAATGAGAATAACTACTCAAGAGTCTATTCAACTTCTGCTTATAACACTTACCTATTCATGTACGAAAATGTCAAAAAAATTCGAAGTGCATAATGACAAAAAAAACAGAAAGGAAATGAAAAGTCACAAGAATTGAGGAGTCTCTCTCGTCTTATAAAAGAGAACTCGTTGAATGTAATAGGGGATTTTTACCCGTTGTATAAACTGAGAATACTTTTATTTATGTATATATGAAGAGAAGAAGGGGTTTTGAAGTAATAATTATTATCAAATGCATTTGGGACTACTCCACTAATGTGAACTTGTTATTTAATTTTTTCTGAGTGATGATCATATGAACTATTTCTATGCTTAGTACTTGGAATGCTTATAGGTATTATTTGCAACTATTTGTGTTGTCAAAAATAAATGTATTCATCTATTAGCTTTGATCCTATGCAGGATAGGTTAGAAGTAATTATATTAGATTAGTTCGTTTCTATTTTAGATTATATTTAGAGTTAATTATAATTCTTTAGGGGACAATTTGTTGTTTTTCCCCTTTTTATTCTTTTAATTCTTAGTGGCAACCAGGCCCACATACTGGTTGAAAATTCTATCCCAAACGAGAGTAGATCTGATTGGGACCTACCATCATGCATTCTCCCTTACTTGCTTGACCTGCCATTTGGACCCATCAACAAAAATGGTGCTATATGGAGGGCCATTAGACAAGCTGAGCCTGTGGAGTTGTTCATATTAATTATTTTAATTTATTAATGGCTCCATCCCATATCTCTTTATGAAGATGTTTTTCTAGTACTATACCTCTTAAGGCTTCTAGAAATATTTTTCATTTCTTGTCGCAAATTAAATTTTATGGTGAGGGAGAGAAAAATGCATCTAAACATGTTTTTCAATTTTAGAAATTTTATGTTTCTCATAATATTACTAACAAAAGTGTCAATTGTAGGTTTTTCACTCTCACTCTCGCAGTCTAGTCAATAGATGGTGTGAGACTTTATCGATTTCCTCTATTCACACATGAGAGCAATTTTGAGAATCATGATTTTGAGAATTATGATTATGGTGATTTATGTGTAGAGATATCAGATCTTAGGAAGGAAAAAGATGAATCTTTTGAATATTTTCTTATTATATTTATGCATCTTTTCTATAGACTTCCTCTTGATGATAATCCCTCTACCAACGATTTAATTCTCCATTTAATTTCTCTTACTAATTAAACATATCAGCTAGTGGATGAAGAATTTAAATCATGTCTTAATGTTCCTCAACATGTTGATTTGAATTTACATGAAAATGTTTAAAATACTAATGATTTAGTTGGAATCCATATGTCTGGATCTTTCTTTACTACGAGGGATATAAATCAAAGAGATAATTCTTTTTCAGAAGAAAAATATGTATCCTCCCACCACTCAATTCCCCCCTTCTTTCATTGTGATGAAAAAGAGACCTCTTATGTAGTATGTTCGAGTTTATATTTTTTCTAGATGACCAAGAGGAGGGTTTTTCTGCTGATAATGAGACACTTCAGGTCACACCGATGGTTATATCAGGTTCTCATTATCCTACCTCATCTTTTCCATCACAAGAAATGGAGGAGGAAGCTATGGAGAAGGACATGAATGTTGATCAATATATTAATGAAGAAAATCTAGACACTCATAACATGAAACCTTCTTCACAAATAAATAAAGTGCAGTTAATTTATGCTGATTTGAATTGTTCTGCTATTATAAATTCTCCTAGTTTAACCGAGTTAGATCAATAATTTTTTCCTTTGTTCCTGGATCATTTATTGAACCTTCGTGTTCTGAAAATTCTTGTGATTTTCTCCTTTCTTCTAACCATGAGTATGTTTTGAAAGATATTTTAGATTCTCATATTGTGCAAGAGCAAAGCAACTATGCTGATCATTTCACTCAAGTGGGGGGAATAAACATACAAGGAAGAACACTTTTTGTTATGGCCAAAATTCTCACAGGTATCTCATTGAATGGATCAGTAAGATATCCCTAGGATAAGACTAGATATCCTAGACAAGAGGGGGTGAACTTCTAAAAGGTTTCCCAGAACTAGATTCAAACACATAGATTCATCATTATCCTAAGGAGTGGTGAATATTTGCATACCTTTCTTGGGGTTGTCCTTCATATCTCCTGGTTGTTGCAAAATTGAAACTCCATCTCCAAGATCCACAACTTTCTTCATGCATACAAAATATAAGAAACCTTTCTACCTCTCTACTTGGGATTATAATCCTAGATCTAACTTACTTCTAATCAGATCTATAAAGATATTAATTATATCTAAACATTTTCATAATGAAATACAAATATATCATGGGAAAACCAATGACATATTGATAACATAAGAGAAATTACATCAATTAATACCTTGAATGTTGATGCTGTTGATACTGAGAGGGGGGTGAATCAATATCAAGTACAATTCAAAACCTTTTTCAACTTATAATTAAACCATTCAATTATATCCAATGAGCAATGGACAATAGTATAAGAGTTACACCAATACACCACAATACACCATGCACAATATATGAGAAATAATCAATACTTATTGTTCAAGGGAAGTAATGACTTCCAAAGGTAACTACAACTTCCAAATGTAAAGGGAGGGATAAACCTCCAAGATGAATATACAATCCTCCAAAATCAAGAGATATTTGAACTCTCCATCCTTGCCCCTTCCTTCCACCCAAGAATATATGAGAGATAATAAAACTTTACATTAAATCATCGCCATCAACCAACCATCACATAGAACTTGATAATGCTTCCTGAGACTTCTTCAATTTCTGAAATTCTTCAATTCTTGGAATACTCTGATCTTGTAGATAATATTACTCAATTTATTCTCTGTAACTTATCCAAGGTTCACTCCTTTAATCCTCCCCAAAAATAAGTTATAGAGAGAATGGTAGACCTTGTTCAATTCTGGTTTATTCAGGAGACCTAACTTGTAGAGAATTCCCCGCGCTCAATATTTAAGATCAGATTCTAAAACTATCACAAAAGAAACTACAGTCCGTACTCTTTCCAATGAAATTCGTCCCACTTCATTTGGATTCTCTATGAAGAAGTTATGACTGTTATACCTGGAACACATGTTTATTGACTAGCTTCAGGACTGGTCAAAAACCCTATCTTCCAAAGAGTGTATCTCCATAATTGTAGCGAATAAAGAGATGATACTTTTACCACATGTACCTTGATATGTCTTCTCAATACCATAGAAATTTCACCATCTAAATCGTTCTAGAAAAAAGGTTATAGCGAAAATGGTAAGATGACCTGAAAAATAACATACTTAGAACACATCACCAAAAGACTTCATCCTCCCTTGAAATCCAACCTTCTTTACTTCTGATTTCGTCTGAAATTAGACTTGTGTTTCAAATGAATGTATAATGATACTTATTTATACCATTTATGTCACTTCGTTTTAACATTAGGGCTGACCTGACACTTTCTTATTTTGTAATTCTTTTCTTTAATTATCTTCAGGGCCTACATGTACTTCCTTCTTCAATTCACTTTGTCATCTTCAAAAATTCATTTCTCCTCAACCATGAGGATCCATGTGATGTGAAACATACCACTAGAAACAAAGTGGTGTATACTATCCATCCATGGGTGTTTTATTTGCATGTGCATTTTCCTTCATGTCCAAATACCTTCATCAATCTTGCGGTCCAAAACCCATGACTAGGGTTGACATCAATGAAAACAACCAATCTTCCAATAGATGCTTCCTCCTAGTTCTAGGCTCTCGATGCTCCTCCTTATCCTCTTGATATTCTCTCTCTATTCTGACATCATAACCACTCTCAAAACCCTTCTCCTCTTTTCCAAGGCTTGCCTTTGTTATATAGCTCTTGAAGGAAGATTTGTAGAAGCTTCTAGATATTCTAGAGGCCACTAGAAACTCGAATGATGTGAGTTCTTAGGCTATTACCACTAATATACAAATCATCTCTTTCCCCTCACCTCGTAAATCCCCTTTTCTAGAAGTTTGACAGTGCCTCTCTTGTTGCATGCTAGGTGTCATGCGAGGCCCTCCAAAAATGACCTGGAAAGGGTCAAACCTCAGGAAAAAGTTGCATTAAGGATTCTATCTACTAATGGCTTCCTCTTTGACCTATAGGGTGGATATTAAGGCTATAATAGATTCCCCCTAATGTGTGAGGTCAGGAAAGGAGTGGATGGATGAAACACATTACAATAATATCCATATAAGGCAACACACATAGAGAGAAAAGGAGGTTCGGTGGAACAAAGAAGACATGCACTCAAACACCAAGGATGATTATATATAGACCAATCCCATAGGTAGACATACAGAGACTCAGAATGAGCATGGCCTCCAAACAATACACTGCAGATCCATGAAATGAAATGCTAGACAATGACCATGAAATAATACACAGTGGATCCATGTCATCAATAAGACCATAGACACGAGACAATACAATGTGGATCTACGTCATGACTCAATCATAACCACCAATATATACAATGTGGATCTATGTCAATAACATAATCATAGCCACCAAAAGATACAATGTGGATCTATGACACAACATATAAATATCAGAAAGACAACGTGCACCGAGGGGAGTGCCCCCGAAGTCTTCCTATACAAGTGATATACTCCATCTCAACTTGGGAGGGGATGATGTGAATGAAGGATGTGTCCTCGAACCCAAGGTATTCTTCCCAAACCTCGATGGTACGAATGTACATCATGCAAATAGATGAACTGATCTCGATCATGGTAGAAACCGTCTGATTACTGGTCATTGAGGTATACCATTAATAGACATGAGGGGACCCAATGATGATGAAAATAGAATCCAAGGCACCTAGTACAATATAGAGAGTGTGAATAGAGGATCCGATGTTGAACACTCATAGAATCGATTGATCATGAGTCAATGAAGGAAACCCACTATCGATCGCGAGGAAGCCTGCTACTGATAACTGCAAGTTCCAAGGTACTAGCTGGTTTCTAGATCCGTAGCCTAGATAATGTGATGAAGTTTATAGGAAGAGATCCGTCGAAGAAGGGCCTTGATGTATCCCCCATCGATCAACATGAAACATACACATAGATATTATGTGAAGAGAGAGTATCACAAAGTATAACTGACAGAGTGACGGTGGACTCAGAAAGTCAACAAAACAACAGATGGATGACTTAGGCTTAAACTTCCCTTGAACATATAGCATGACACAATGGTGACTTGGAAGCAAGACACAAGAGCTGGATGAATATAGTGCAACAATGTAGGAGGAATTGAAGCACTCTCCATGATGACTAGAGGAGTAACCAGTCAGAGGAGTATCTCTGACTCATATTACTGAGATGACTCCTAGGCAAGCTAAAAACCAACTGTACGATGATGACTCAAATAGGTTCCATGTTCAAGGGTGACTCAACTGACCTTGCCATGTTGAGAATAGACTAATGGTGAAAAACCCCCACTCTTTTTTTGATTTTTTGGTATTTTTTGTCTCCTTCTTGGTTTAACAAGGAAGAAAGAATGGCACAAGTATGCTCAGTCTCCTTCATGGTTTAACAAGCACAAAAGAATGATGCAAGTAAGCTCAGATATTATTTTTCATAAATTTAGTTTTCCAAGATCGAAAAGGTATAAAATAATACAAGGGAGAACACTTCTATCCCAGGTTAACTAGAGTATTCCTTTTTCATAAGTAGTGCATCTGGTCCTGAAAAGGGTTAAAATTACACCAGATAGATGTCCTTTCAAAACCATTTAACGAGTGTGAAAGAAAACATGTTCACTCAGGAATATTTTTATGTTTAAAGAGTCTGAAAATATCTTAAAGGAGACTCATGAGTGTCTTTTTCGTGTCCTTTTATGAGCCCGAAAAAGAGATAAAAGTATACTCTATGAGAGAGAATGAGTGGATTAACAACATGATCCTATGCTACAAGCGCATGGAACCGACCTAAGCAACAAGGAATGAAAATGGTACTGGAAAGTGAGATCCAATCTTAGTAACTATTCTCTCCCTAGGTAGTGAATGCAAAACAAATGCTAAATAATGCAAGAGGAAGATGATCAAGGCTCATGCATAATGATAAGTAGGATATGGGAAAACAACAATGCAATGAAAAGAGGCATGATGCGAGAAACAAATGCATAGGAAACCATTAAGAAACATAAAAAGTTTTTGGGAACCCCCACATGATATGGCCAGAATATAGACGAAGAGAGGAAAATGAGGCTCAATCTTCAAGTCATGGTGGGGATAAAAGAGGGCTCCCGGGCCTACAGGAAAATGTAGTATGGACACCAAATGGAAATTCGGGTGTTAACTAGGGCGTCCATGAAGGGTAGGCACTACCAACTAGTTATGATGTGCAAAAGGAGTGGCTAGTGTAACAATTGGCTGGGTTTGAACCTAAAGCATATGTTGGAAATATGGATGGTTAATCATGCAGAGCGGGAAATGCAGTGAAAAACCTATCCCTATATGCTAGTGTAGGAACATGTACCTCAAGTTCAGTGTAAGTGGCCATCTTCCTGAAAAATACTTGGACTCCTGTTAAAACACATGAAAACTAGTTTCCCAAGGTCAAGATGCATAGTGAAATCTCAAAAAGGAAAATATTTTTGGATTTTTAGGATATGATATGTGCAAAAAAAAAGCAATCACACCACACACCTATGTACAAGGCACTACACATTGTGATGATTTACACCTAGTAGAGCCCATGGTTAGGCGTAGGCCAATGATCCTTTTCATCATTAATGAACTCGTGAGCTGATGTCAACATGATATGGCTCACTGTATTGGGGCTATTCCACCCAAGATCAAATTTTTGCATACGAAGATACTCATTGTGAGTAGTCTTGCAAGCTAGGGAAGCTCCTTGATGGGATCGATCAAGATGTAAAGGAGATACATAAATTGAATCGTCTATTGAAGGGGAAGCATATAATTCAGTGGAAAGTTATGAAAAAGATAACCAAGGTGGAAACAGGTCAAGACTATGTGTTTCACTAGTTGTCCCAACAAATTCCCCCAGTGTCAGATCAAGATCCATCATGTCAACTCTCATCAGTTCCAAACTAGGGAGGATGGATTATAGATGATGCTCATCTGCCTTGGGCTTGTCTATGGAAGCTGTGACATCCGAGATGGACTCTTCTGAAGGCAACTCAAAATCAAGGAAGTCATGTGAACTGAGAGATTCAACAACCCGTACGGGTAGAGTAGGTGGATCACACTCCATATGAAGATGGAGTAGCTAACCAATATCAATGGATGTTTATGGGATCGTCAGATCAACAATTTTGATCACAATGAGCGACATGGATGCTTTGTATGAATCAACATCCTCAGAATGAGGTACCACCCAAGGATCGAAAGACCCAAGGGATCCAATGGTAAATGAGGAAATCATGTTGATAGGGGAAATGATTGTAGTAGGAGATGGTGGGGGGAGGGGAAAAATTCCCATCAACGAAGTATCTTTGAACATCCCCACACTAACATTCAGAGAAGGTTGCACAATATCACCGACAAAGGGTACATTAGACCCCGTATTGGATCCAAGGTCTGTGGTGCAAAACACAAGTTGATCAATCGTAACAACTTTCCCTTGATGAGGTAAACATAAGACCCTAAAGACCAAGGATAAAACTACAGTCATCTCATAGAACCAAGTGTGCCCAAGTAACAAATTATACTCAAGTAGTGCGTCGATGAACTCTACGATAACAAAGACATTCTTTCCACCTAACTCAACACATAAGGCGGTGATAATTGCATATGGTTGGAACATATGTCCATCGAAGGATTTTAAAAATGTAGCAAACGTATCAAGCTTGGGGGAGCCAAGGGATTTCCAACAATAAATTGACATGATGCAAGTCGAGGCTCCTTCATCCACCACTATCCGATAGATGTTTCTCCCTAACGTTCGCACTATGATTTGAAAATCAACCTGATGGGAGAGTTGATGAGTAACTTGGGTAGTTTCAAAGGTAATTAAGCTTGACTCCAAGGGATCAACCCCACCTATGGTCGATAATAAGACTTTCTGTTGCATGGGGTAGATTTGAAGAACTTCAAGCGCCGACATGGCACAAGGTGCCTGGGATAAATCTTCCACAATAGTGTAGTTGCAAGAAACCCACTTCTTGGGGTTATGTGTTGTACATCGAAGAACACCCTTCGGGGGGTGAAGCGGTGCATCAAGAAATGGATTCTCTATCTGGAGAGGGCCACTAGGTTGAGATGAAGTTGCTGCTTTGGAGGTAGCATTGGAAGGCTCGATAATTTCATAGTTTTTGGCTCGTGTTTGCAATTTGATCATGTGGTCACACATATAAATAAGAGAATTTTATGGAGATGCCTCATGGTGAGGAGTACCTACGATGACCCCAGTTAAAGGGGAAATATTTGAAGCAACCATGTTTTGAGGTTGAGGGGGGAAAGGATGCGTTAAGACAACATGTTGCTGAGGAGTTCGCTATTGTGATAAAAATCTATGGACCTCATCCTTATGCGGGAACTGGTGGGTAGGGTGGTCATCTCCACAAATCATGCAAGGAAAATGACTCTTCTACTTTTCTTTAGTGCCTCCCTCCTGGGAAGTTTGGGTAGTGGAAGTCCCTTTCTCATTGAAAGTTTTTTCCTTCTTGTTTCACTTTTTCTTGCCTCCAGGTTGTCGAGGATTCTTCAGTTTTGTGGACTGCACTGAATTCACCTTGAAGTTTTGAGTAGGGACTGTGACAGTTTGAACACTAGTGCCATCAGCTGACGATTGTGATTGAATAAACAACTGTCCCAGTTGATCAACTAGCTGGTTGACATGTGCATGAGAGATAGAACCGACCACACCGTCGGTGTGGGGTCTTGGGTGAGGTTCATGATGATCAATTGACGGGTGAAGAGCATTTGGAATGATATCATACAAAGTACTCGACTGAGAGTAAATCGAACCCAGATGTTGGGCACACAAAATAACTTGCTCCTTAGTGGCTACCCCGACCATATCTACATCTCGGGAAATGGGTGGTAAGAGGGACTTGCTAAACCACTCCATTGGAAGCTTGTATGAAATTTGAGTCTTAATCATTCTACGCCTCTTACGCCACTCATGTATATGATCAAAAATATGGGTGGCATTGTTTTGACGTAGAGAAGTCAAGACCTGTGTTCCTATCACATACCGAATATGCAATTGGTAATGGGTTAAAAATTCCATTTCTAGGTCGTGAAGCTTCTAAAAGAACCACCTTTCAGTTCAATATACCATTTAGTAGAGACCTCGGTCAGAGATCTCTGGAAAAGACACAATATCACACTATCATCCATTAAAGAATTTGATGAGCACCATAAATGGTATGTCATGATGTGTGTGGAGGGATCTTCTCCCCGCTTACTGTCAAACTTAAAAATGTTTGATGGGAATTTTGATGGCATCATTGGCCATAAGGGGTCATGGGAAATAGGGTCGTTCTTCAACCATGACAAATCTGGTAAGTCAAGCATTGCAATAAACAACAACGGTGCAAATGAGGACTAGGAGGGAGGTGAAGTCTCTGCTGTCCCAGATGGATCTTGTGGTCCCCTTATATTGGTGCTGATGGAAGGTTGAGAAATGGTCGAAAGGTGAGTGCCCCCAAGGATGGTGGCATTGGCAGGAGCATGACTACTCCCACCACCAAAAACGCTCCCAGGGGGATAAATGGACCCGCCAAGAAAAGGGTTCCCAGTGCTAGTCCCAAGGAAGAAACCTCTAGGATTAGATGTATGGACAAATGAAAGACTCCAATTACCCCTGAGAGATCTTCTCCCAAGGAAAGGTGTGCTGACCCATGGAAAAGGAAAACCTCCAGAAGTATCACTGACCCCAGGTTGACTAGGGAAAACCCCAAAACCACTAGGTATACACCATCCAAAAAGTATACCTTCCCCTAATGATGCTGGGCCGCTCATTGGATTGGAGGAAATGAAATGGAATGCACTTCCCATGCTAAAACCAAAGTTCACCCCCTCACTTGTAAATAATCTGTAAGTGGGAATGGAAGTAGAAGGGATGGGCGTGTGCATGCTAGGTATACTAACAGATGGAGTCGATGATACATACGATGTCCCCCACATGGAGGAACAAAATAAAAAAGGTATGGATGGTGAAGGTCCAATGGAGCTAAGGGGTGGCAATGAGGATATGACTGATATGCCCCCGAATGAGTTCCCCCCAATCCCACTTGAGGATGGACTTACGAGCTCAGCTACATTGGATGAATCACTAGGTCTAGACATGGTAGGAGGATGAATGAATAACGAAAAAGGTTCACTAAAAATGTCCCTCACTTGGATCAGTAAAGGGGCATCTGGTTCAGTTAAAGGTGGGTTGAAGTTGGGTGGAGGACATTCATCAACCACTTCTACCTCAACTAAAATGAATTTTTCAAACCAGAAATAGGACCCTTCAAAGTCCTCGTCATGAATATGGCATCGCTTCGGGGGCAATTCCACCACTGTAATAGGATCTATTCCTTGTAATCGATGGGACTTGCGCGATAGTTCAACTACAATGAAAAGTATATGTAATTATCAAACAATAATCGACCTATGGCTGACCTAGACTTGGACTCAAAAATCACACCCCTAATCAAATCTAGGCAACAACTAGCAAACCAATTGGCTTAGGGGCCTTCCGAAAACCAACCTGGTGGGGGAGATGAAGACCACACAAGATTGACTAGCGAAGGTGTGAGGATCAATTACGATGATCGACACGAAACAAACTTGACCGGTGCAAGTAGCCTTTATTAAGGTAGGTACCCTATGGGAGAACTGAGACTGTGAACGAACATCTGCCCTAGGTACTATAGGCACGTCCCACCTGCAGTCACCTATTTGAATCCCTAGGAAAGGTCACTAAGGCTACTACCTAATAATCAATGTCAGGCGAACAATTGTAAGTCCAACTGTGTGTAAGGGTAGGTTAGCTAAGCCCGAAGCTCTGAATGCGTTAACCAACATAACCCTCCTATATGTAATGATTGAAGTGGTATCACAAACACCAAAACAAGCAGAGAGGGGTAATCTCCCTACTTTCCCCGATGAGACCTCGTGCTTAACTCTTGTGTTAGAGGAGCTCCCCGACACACTGGTTGCAATAATGGATTTTACACTCTGTAATGACTTCTAGGTTTCATTTTGTGGCCTTGGAGAGTTTAATCTCCAATCCTATTCCAAGGCCCTAAGCCTAGCTAATGTTGGTTCACTATAAAAAGAAAGACGTCTAATAAATTTTAGATTACATAGTTTTTTTTTATGGCTATTGCTTAAGTCCAAGGGTAATGGATGAAACTTTAATGATGTGATGACTCTTGATCCAACCAAGCAATGCAAGAGTGATGATGCAATTTCGTTCTTTTCAATGAACTCTAGCTACGAGAGGGAGAGAGGTTTTATTTTTATTTGCCAAGTTCATAAATAAGTCCTCACACACACCAAGAAACCAATCAATCAAAATGGATCTGAAACCACAAATGATTCTAATGCACTTGTACACTAATGCTTCAAAAACAAATCTATCATGCAAGGTTTTTTTTTTTGGGGTAATTTTTTTAAATTTTTTTCCAATTTGCAATATAGGACAATCTTGACCTCAACAAGAAAGACTAATGCAAAAAAGGAAAGAATGAAAACAACAAGTAAAAATCTTGTAGGATATCAAGAAGAAGGCTGGATCATCCTGCTCTAATGTCACTACAATGATCAAACTCAAAAAATTGCCTAGGAGGGGAGATCTAGTGATACACAAAGGTCATATGAAATTAAACATGCAACCAATGGCATAAGCTCCTAGATCTCTTCAAATTTTTTGAACTTTGAGTTCAACTTATGATATATGAGATCTGAAAGTGCAAAGTTCATACAACAAAAATAATACTATCCAAACAAATAAAATCCTTTCACACCAATATACTCAACAACAACCTTGAAAATGATCAATGCGACAAGCCAATTTCTGTAGAAAGGGTACCAATGCACTCAAACAAGATATTGCAGAGCTATGCAAGCTCAAAGGAAGTCTCAAAATGGACATACTTGGGCTAAGCACTCCAAAAATGCATATTTGGGAGTGCCTCACGGGACACAGGTAGGGCGACAGGTGAGGGGGTCTCGTGAGACAAAAGTAGTGCAACAAGCGAGGCCTGTCAAACTTTTGAATTTTTTGAGAGGAAAGGGAATGTTCTAGATCTTCAAATATGAACCAGACCTCTCAGATATACTAGTTCTGAGCCCTGAAACCCTTAATGGAAGACAACAAGATTCAAACCGCAAAAATAGAGGTAAATCAAGGCAAAGAGATTAAAAAAGAACAAATTCTCTCGAGTGGAGTCACCAATTTGTTATGGGTAAAATGCTCACAGGGATCTCACTGAATGGATCAGTAAGATCTCCCTAGGATAAGCCTAGATATCCTAGACAAGAGGGGGTATAATTCTAAAAGGTTTCCTAGATCTATACTCAAACACATATATTCATCATTATCCTAAGGAGTGGTGAATATTTGCATACCTTTCTTTAGGTTGTCCTTCGTATCTCCTGGATATTGTAGTCCCAAAAATCCAACTCTAAGATCCACAACCTGCTTCCTATATTCAAAAGACAAGAAAAATTTCTACCTCTCTACTTGGGATTATAATCCTAGATCTAAAGAGATGAATCATATCTAAACATTTGCATAATGGAATACAAATATATCAGGGGAAAACCAATGATCTATTGATAACATAAGATAAATTACATCAATTCATACCTTGAATGTTGATGCTTCCTCCTAGTTCTAGGCTCTCGATGCTCCTCCCTAGCCTCTTGAGCTTCTCTCTCTATTCTGACAACATAACCACTCTCAAAACTCTTCTCCTCTTGTCCAAGGATTTCCTTTGTTATATAGATCTTGGAGGAGGCTTAGGAGAATCTTCTATATCTTCTAGAGGCCACGAGAAACTTGAATGATGTGAGTTCCTAAGAAAAATAATACCTTATTTTCCCAAAATGAAAAAAACAACTAGAATATAATTTGTATGGGAAAACAATTTCATTATAGTAATAAGGAGTCTACCATGGTTCCATCCTCACAAAAATGCTAGTATGACTTGGGTTGCTCCATGAGATAACTTAGTTTGGTTTCCTCAAAGTGCAGAGTTAAAATCTAGAGTTGTTTGGCACTCATATGAGTCTACTAACAGTTATTGAAAAAAATAAAAATCCTATTGAAAAATTATATGTGGAGAAAATGGTGCAAAACAATGAGTTGGTCCCAAACTGAAAATCACTTCCATGCCCTCTCAGGTGGTAATTGTGACTTTTGTAGTTCAATTTATTTTACATAATATTTATCAATTCAAGTAGCCATCTGAGGATTTGAAAAATAATATTATTGTGTGCAGAATTGAGTCTAAAAAAAACTTAGTATGCATACCTTGCTTTGAACTGCATTCACTAATGCTTCATCAAAATATGGAACACAGTCTATGAAGCATGCTTGAAGATTTTCCACAAGAACCCAACTAAATTCTTTTTCATGGGATTGCACAACCAAAGTGTTGAGATTTCATAATTAGGGAGCCGTAAGGTTTTTTGAGGTTGTTGAATCATGTGTGCAATTGAAATATGCGATTTCAATCATTTTGAAGGAATTTTCAGCCAAAATTGGGATTTCTATTGAGGGAAAAGGGCCAAATCATTGATCAATTGCCCTACTCCATGGAATATTGTGTTGAGTTATTGTGTGATTTATATGATATAATATATATAAAAAAATGCAATAGGAAATCATTTCGATTACAACCATTACACTATAGTTTACATGATAGGCATATTGTTTTTCATGGAATTGCAAATTCAAAGTGTTGAAATTGCATAATTCATGCGTCGTAAGGGTGTTTGAGGCTGCTAAATAAAATTGTTCAGTTGAATTTGCAATTTTAATCGATTTAAAGGTGATTTTTGGATTGTTGAATATCGTTGACCAATTATCCTACTCCATAAAATGTTGCATAAGTTATTCATTTTTTATGATATACAAAATGCATTAGGACATCAATTCAAATACAACCATTACATTATAATCTACAAAATTAAGGAAAACATTTAGCATTAATAATTGAAATGAAAAAATGACCTCTCACTAAAAGTGAATAACATTCAACCCACAAACTAGGAAAAACCATACAACAAACACTCCTCTTACAAACAAAAGTCATTTTGAGACATTAATGACAAATATTATAACTAGCATGCTCAAGAATTATAGATTCTTTGAAAGTTTTAACAAGGGACAAATGACAATCATAAGATAGTGTTATGGATTCATAGATTAAGTCATGTGTCAATGATGTCCTTAATTATAGATTTAGAAAAAATTAACGCCTTTAAATTATTTGATTACATGAGACTCACAATGAGGGAATTCAAATCATATTGATTTTCTAAGAAATCAATATAGCCAAGTTATCTCTCAATCTTTAGACCTTGACAACACTATTTTGTAACAACTAGTATCATGTTACACCTTCATTGTGAACAAATATTCAATGGATTTGTTGCAGACATTTATCAAGTGAGAGGTCCATTACTATGATTGTAATAAATTTTTGTTATTATTCAAATTTCAAAACAATTCATGGTGAAATAGGGAATGAAGGAAATTTTACAACTGCTCTAAAAGACTAGAGTCTATCCTAAGTGAATCTAATCTCATCTAATGGTGGAACATCCTATATGCTCACCAGGGTTCAAGGATGGAGGGAAATAGGGACATGCTTTGATACAATTGGGGTTTAGGGCCAAAATTTAAAGGGAAATGAAAAATGAATGACGAGAGTTAGGGGGTGGATAATGAATTTTTAAGTCTTTTATTTTTATGTGCAGGACAAAAAACTGATGTAATACTTCACTAGAATACAACCACCTTGTTGAAGCTAGTGCAAGTATCTAGATCATAAGGTTTCCCTGTTGGAAAAGTTAGGCTCACTTAGTTCTCTTGCACTGAATAGGTTGCAATAAAAAAAATTAAGTTACAATCCAAACCTTCTCTTTTTCCATTTTATATTTTAATTTGCATGTCAATGGGGCTCTTGGAAGCATCTAGCCTTCCATGGGACAACCAGGGATCCCTCAGCATAACTCAGGTCGTCAAGGATGTCTCAAAGACAATAATGGCCAATAGCAAGGTACTTATACTTCTGTCAAAAAATGATAAAAACATGTTAGTTGAATCCAATTTATTTGAATGCAATGTTGATGTAAGTTCTCAACTAAATCTCATCGACATAACTCTCAGCCGATTAGAATAATTCTAGTAAAGAACCAACCTTTCCTTGGTGAACATGAAGTAAAAAATTATTTCTGATTAAGTCCCGAACTTGTCTTGCCTTGGTGAACATGAAGTAAAAAGTGATTTTTGGTTAAATCTCAAACTTGTCTTACCTTGGTGAAGATGAAGTAAAAAGTGATTTCTAGTTAAGTCCCAAACTTGTCTTTGAGGATCATGAAATACACATGGACCCATATAAAGTATCCTTGTTTCAGAGTTGCTTTACCTAATCTGATGTTATATCCTCAATGGTTTTTTGTTAATTTCCAGTTAAGCTAAGTTGAGTGCATTGCCCTTGTACCAAGTTTCATTTTTGCATTTATTAACTCATGTTTTGTTTAGACATGCTTCAATCTAGGTTATTGATTATTATTCTGACTATTCTTCTCTTTATCTTCATTCTGCCTATGGTAGTAAACCTTCCTGGTTATGGTGACTTAGAAATGTTCATCATTTGAGTCTAGGTATGATACCCCTATGATTTTAATGTCATGCTATGGAAAAAGATCACACAATATAATTGTCTACATATACAAGATATAATGTTTTGTTTTGACCTTGCTATTTTCTTTCTAGTTTTCTACTAAAGCTTTGTATGGAGAGAATTGGTCTAGTTCTCTCTATATTTTTCCTTCTCCTTCATTTTAGGATAGAAAAATTTGATATGCATTATATATCAAAGATAAATTTGCATCAATCATTGTAGAAATGGGTATAGAAATCAACAACTTTTTATCTCACAATAAAAGTGACATTAATAGAATTTATTACACAATCACCTCAAACAAGAGGTTAAAAGCCTAGGTCTTGACTGGACCTTTACTCACCAAATGAAAGAACTGACTTTTCCTACAAACATTGGTAAAATGAACACATATAACATCAATAGAAAAATTTTGACACCTTGAGAAGGCTGAAACATTCAACTCAACTTCTACATAAACTTGGACAATTTTTACAATATTCTTTATAGAGAAAGTCTGGCCACTTCTCAGGGCATTTCAATATATATGGTGAGAATATAATTCCAAGAATGTGAAACATTACTGCCCTTCAAAATCACTAAATATTACTTAGTCATTAGCTTGCTTTAGATGCTACAACAACAAGGCATAAAAGTAACATGGAGTTCTGTATATTGTTTATGGATGTTCTAAGAATGTCAAAGGATGCAACATATGAAATGTGAATGCAATCATCATTTCCAAAGGCATCTCCTAGGACAAGGGAAACCTGCATTTATGAAAAGATTCAACTCATCATCCACCTAATAAATAACACACAATATTAATGAGGATATCGAAATTGCAAGTTATATAAATTTCAGACAACACTAAGTTTTCCCCAACTCTTGGCCATGTAAAAATGAGTGAAATCATACCCGAAAACTGTATCAAATTTGAATGGTATCTACACTATAATGAAAAAAAAAGTATCTATTGAAAATTACACATACTTGTGCCTTCTCTAGGAGAAAACGACAGAGATATTATGAGCCATCAATAACACCAAACCATTCCACTTTAGTTCCATAGTAGGAACTAAAATCATGAAACAAATAAAAGGAACCATTCATTAGAAGAAACTAATTTAGTAAAACATTTCAAAGTTACTCTTACAAGTGATAGGAAAATACAATATTTCACCAAATAGGTGCATAATCTAGGACATGTGTTCAAGCAAAACAAAGCATATCTAAGGCACTGATAATTTAACACACTCCAAGGCTAGAAATATTAGGACTAAGAAGTCTCTCTCTCCCTATATTCCTTGACCATGGTAGGAATTTCTTCACTACCAACATATTCCAAGCCCATAGCACCAACCCCTGCTTTCTGAGAGATATTGCTAGCCCTTGACGTAGTCTATAAGTGTTAGAGCAAGATTTGCCTCACCCTATGCAATCTTGCAGAGAGGGCCTTATTCCATTTCCCTATGCAGACTCACTTTCCATGATTGATAAATCCAGAAACAAAAATATAAAGTTTTTCCACTTATACACATCTTACACCCTATATAACAAGCATATACGCAGTCTGCTCCACTACAGCCCACGTACATCGGGATTTGTGCCAAAAAAACAAAATTAAATGTTGGGTTTCCATGTCATGACAGGAGATCTCTGATCCTTGGACTTCCATATACTGGAAACATTTTGACTCGGCCCTTCAGTTTCATTTTGAAGGCTATAAAGAAGCCAATTTCGAGCTATGGAAAAGAGAGAAAGAATTAAACTTTGAGAGCAAAGTTACTCTGGAGAAATTATTACTTCATATTGAGTCTACATCCCTTTGTCCTTTAAGTTTGAATATAGTGTTCAACCCCCAAGCTCTTCCCTTATTGATGGAGAACCTAATTGTCTCCATTCTATGAGCTTTCCTTTGGTGGAGGATTGAAGTGGTGGAGGCCCAGCTGGAAGGAACTTGGTTTCTTGGTTTTGAACCGTGCCGACACGAAAGTCTGTAATATTTTCACTTCTGATGATCATTTACTAATAGAAATAATCTCTTCCCATCCAATTGATATCTTGCAAATATATGAGTTATTATCCATGGGCATGTTTGTTTTGTATATTAATGGATTATGCTATCTAATGTGCTAATCTTTTATATTATCACTATATTCTTGCTTCGCTTGTTTGTTGAGAACTTGTTGCAGGTATAAAGCTTTGGGTCAAAGTGCTCAATGATGGACATCATCAAACATCTAGACAAGGTAGGTCCCTTTCTTATCTTGCTTGCACATTGGTTTACATAGCATGTTTATGGGAAAGAGTTGATTTTTGCAGTCAAACCTGTCTGTTGTGGTTTACCCTAGCCATAGAGAGATTTTCTTTGTAACAGAAATGATGACTGTACTAGGGATGAATCTTCTTTCTTAGGGTTTGAAGTACTTTTATCTTTAGATTTCTCTCGTTTCTATTGTGGTGTCATAACATTGCTTGACAGCTCCTGTTCACTCTGGGTCTGAGTTTTTAGCCTTCCTCCCTTTCCTGGCCTTGTTTTAAAGTATATACACACCTTTTTCCTTGACAGTCACATATACACGCATGCCATCTCACTGTAAGCTGTGTATATACACTTTGTTTTCCTGAACAGTCGCGTACACCTCTTTTCCTTGCCTGTTTGCTTGGTTTGGTGTTTTCTGGGTGGGATTTGATGCTTGATGAGCCTTCTTAGGTCTCTGTAGTGCCTATTGAGTACCTGTGGGATGACAGGAAACCCTCTTTTGGTTGAATTTCTGGGCGAAATCTTTCTCTTCATTTTTTTCATTTTTATTGTCCTTGCTCATTGGGCTGGGTGTTTTGTTGCTTGGTATCCTGCTTGAGTTATCTCTTTTTTATACACAGTAGGGTTATATATCAAGTTATTTTTCAGTCCATGCATTTTAAGTTTTAATATATTGAAAATACAAAAAAAATAGGCATTTTTCATTGCTTGTCATTCTTGTCTTTGAATCTCTATCATTAGCTTAGTGCATATAGTGAAAGATTGCATCTTTACTTTTGAATTGCAGATTTGAATTTGAAAATTGCATCGTTTTTTAGGAGCACATCATTCATCAAAAGTTAATGCATTACTTTCATATTTAATTTTCTTGCATATTCATAACACCATGAGTTTCATTACCTTACATTTTTGAGTAATCACGACCATAAAATCAATGCTATAATTTAAAATTTATTAGTAACGATTTTATTTTCTAGGGTGCATAAACTAGCCTAGGATTTAGTGCCTTGGAATATGATTTTTGTGAGTAAACTTATCCAAGGCAATTAAATCAACATATGTGTCTGAGTCAGGGAGTGGAGAAATCCATTTTATAATTGGTAAGATCAGGAGGCTACGCTCACACTGGAGTTAATCACGAGGTCACGCAAAGTCGGTTGAAGGGATATCCCCCCGATACCTTCCTAGCGTCAGAGATATTTCTGGGGATCTATTCGTATCTAGGGATCTTGTTAGTTCCCTTACCTCTGTGAGAGGCGGTGCTTTCAAGGTTTTGGGCTTTGCTACCTTGCCCATACACTGGACTTGACTTACGACTGCTCACTTGTGCATCGATTATATAGTGGTTTATTAGTTGCTTGACTTAGGTGTCTCATAGGTTACTTGCAGGGGTTATTATGCAGGTACCCTAGGTTAGATAAGGGTCATACAACTCACAGCCTTTATGGAGGATTACCTCTCAAGGGGGATCTAAACAAATGGTTGTTAAACCTACGAGGGCCCTCATAATTGATTATGTTACCTCCGATATTTAGCAGGGAGTCTCGGGCCCCTCTTGGGCGAGACATACCTTCTTTAGGGAGGGAGGTCACTCAGTCACTCTACCACGTTTTCATGCAGTTTGGCCATTTGACTTTTGGTGTGCTCTTTGACTACTAGTCGACCTTAGGGGTCTTTACTGAGTTTTCATTATCGTGGATAGTGGAGTTCCTTTTGCTTCCTCATTTACCGCTACCCACCCCATCATGACTACTCATTTCATGGGGATGAATCCTACCACTTTTCATAATGGTGTGAAAAATTATGATACTCAGTTAATGCCTTGGGTCTCTAATCATTTTTCTCATGGTATGCCAGACATGTCTTCAGACTTTCCATCCTCTTTCTCACCTCCTTATGTGAATCCAAGATTTGGGTCTGGGGGCATGATTCCTCCTTTTTCTCCCTCTTCGTTTGGTGGGAGTCATATCCCTCAAACACCTCTTACGGTAGGAGGTTGGAATCTTCCTTCCTACGAGTACACTATGCGAGAAGTAAGTGCCCAATTAGGCAATATTTCTACTTATTACACCCCATCCACTTATCCTTCTTTCACTATGTCAGTTCCTATGAACACTTTTCCCATGGAGGGCCTCCGTTTTTCCTCTGGTGTTTCATCCGGGGAGAGTTATTTTTATAGTATGGGAAACCCCCTTCACAAAGTTCCTTCGTTTGGGGAAACATGTATCCTCACTCGAGTAATTATTATCATGATTTTGTCTCTTCACAGACATCTACTTCAGTGTCTATTCCCTTACAACCCTTTATGAATCAATATGGAGGAGGATACTGTCCTACCGGGAGGGGACAAGGTGTAAACCAAGATCCTTCCTGGCCTGCAATTTCTCAAAACCAATCTTTCCTTGGACCTTGGTATCAAATGCCACAACCCACCGCTAGTCCAGTCACTACCAGTTACACTAGAGCTCCATCACCAACCTCTTCCAGTCATGTTGGAGATGGGTTGACAACTTCTGCAAGTCATGTTGACAACCCACACCCAACCAATGCTAGTCATGCTGGGGGAATCACTCTATTTGCCTCGAGTCATATTGATGTCACATCTCCAACCTCTATACATCATGTAGGAGATGACTCTCTCACCTCTGCCAGTCACATTGAGAGCATGCCACCAGCTATTGGGAACGATGCTAGGGGCATTGAGAAGCCTAGACGTCTTAGACATAAGCCTAAATTCCTTTGCAAGACTTGTGAATGAGGTCACCTTACCCATTTGTGTCCTATTACTACTGGGATACCTGAAGCATAGGGCTCACCTAAGGGCCCTTCGGGTTCAGAGGCGTCTGTGGTTCCCCACACCCTATTTCTCCATTGATTGACATGACAGTCATGCCGATGCAATAATCACCCGACCACACTCCCATTTTTGAGGGCGATGTGTCTCCGGTCCTTGTTATCACACATCCTATCCAACCAATGGTTGATACAACGGTCATGTCGATGCAATCTTTGACCGACACTCCTCTTCCTATAGGGGATGATGATTCTCTTGACCTTGTTGTCTTGAATCCTCTTCAACCAGGGGTCGTGTCGATGAAATATTTGACCGACACCACCCCTATTTTTGGAGGTGATGTGTCTCTCGACCTGGTTGTCCCACATCCTATTCAACCAATGGTTGAAGAAGTGGTCACGTCGATGCAATTTTCGGTCGATCCCTCTCTTCTAGTTCTAGTTCTAGTCATATACATGTTGCCAACATCCATGAAAATTCTCCTTCTGAACACAAGAGAGTTTTTCTCTCCCCGAGTACTCCCCTTCCAAGTCTTGAGGAGATCCCTTTCGATTGGGATGGTCTTGTGGGGTATCCAATGCCCCCTCCTATGTCTTTTGTAGTAAGAGAAATTATCCGATATATCATGGAGATGATATCCTCCTCTAATGCTTTATCCTCCTCGACTTGGAGAGATTTGGGTTTCCCAAGATTATGTCAACTAGTGATAATATACTGACGTTCCATAGAAGTCTAGCATTGGAGCCTTGGCCTCCCCCTTGACTTTCCGCCTAGAAAACTCTTAATGAGTTTAATTTAAGCTCTTTTCCAACTCATCTTTAAAAAGTGAAAATATTTCCGAGTGATTTGTCCCTTTCACACTTGTTAAATTGGATTTGAAAGGCCATGAGTCTTAGTTAAGCTATTTTCCGACTCGTTATCAGAAAGTGAAAAGATCGTTGAGTGAACTTGTCTTTTTCACACTCATAAATTGGTTTTGAAGAGACGTCTATTTGGCACAAGTTTACCTCTTTTTCACACCAAGTATACTAAAATATATAAAAAGGGAAATTTTTTGGCGTCAAGTTGTGATTGCATCTCATGCCCTTGCTTGCAGTATTGAGCCTATAGCCAGTTCTTGCTTTGCGTTATAAACCGTTTTCCTCAACAATTTTGCATCCTCAACCAAGAAGAGCCTTGTTTATATCCTTCGCAATTTTACACCCTATACCTAGGAGGGAACATTCCCCCGAGTGTCCATCTCCCACATGCACTTCCTTGCATTGAGCATAGGTATGTTCCACTGTTGGAACTAGTTTTGCTTACTTCAGACACTCGTTTCCTCCTCTTTATCATAACATTCATTTGTCTATGAAAAAAAAAAAAAAAGATGAGCGGGAAGGAGTTATTATCTTATATTGGTAATAGTCGTGTCTCCTTTGAACATAGCACAAAGTTATTTGAGTCCATTCATCATCATAATTTTGGGATTAGCATGGCCTTAGGAAGCTGAACTTGTTATAGTGTCTTCTCTATCGACTGGTTACTCTTCTAGTCCCTATAAATAATTTCATCGATGCCTCCTACATCTTATGGTTTCATCATCAGTTCTATGCTGCTGGAGTCCTCCATATGTATCATGCTCTTGTTCAAAGGAAGTCTATCAACCTGTGTTGGCCACTCCTCAGAACTCTTGAGTTTTCATGTCGGCCATACCCTCAGTTTGTCTTAGAATCACATGATACTGTAGTCCTATCATGCACCTTGGCCCTACTTTCATCATTGGTAGGTAACCTTGAACCCAATAGTCGACATTTCATCATTGGTCTTTGACTGGGTGGTTTCCCTTGTGTTCGATGACAAGACATATATTCACACATTGGGATCCGTGCAATGTTTTGGATGCAATTATCCTTATTGGTGGTTTCCTCACCTTTGTCAGTAGTTTTTCATCATTGACTGCTATTTAGAGGGTCTTTTTCATGTACCACTTTCACTTGGCACATGCAAAAGATGCACAGAGTCGCTGGTTCGTGGACATGTTCTTTGTCTAATTTCCACCAAATCATGAAGCTCCTGCTTTGTACCTCATGCCGACTGATGAGAAATGCCTTAATTCTCTCCTTTTAGCGAGTCTCTTTCCATCGGCCCATCTATTCTGGAAATGAGACCTAGAGTCTTATGAGTACCTTGAGGCTTGCAGTCATTAGTGGCAGGCTCTCTCGCCATCGACAATTAAGAATACATCAATGTCTCTTGATCAATGGATTCTTCAGGTGTTCGACACCAGCTCCTTTATTCACACTTGTAAGAATGTACTCGGTGCCTTGATACCTACTTTCATTATCAGTAGGCTGTCTCACATTTTTTAGCGGTATAACTCAATGATCAGTAATCAAACAATGTCTCATTGTGTTCGACCTCAACTCCTTTATTCACATAATGTAGACTTGCACCTTTGGCGGATTGTGTAGAAGACTTGAAGACATCACTATGTGGCCACAACTTTCCTGAGTTGTTGCTTCCTTTTCATTGGACCAGTACCTATATGACTTTAGTGATCATGGGAGATCAGATTTAACTCCATGGTATACATATATCCTCAACTTGGTTTTTTGAGACTGGTTCTACTGGGCCTTGTTCGTGACTATGACAACTCTTGGCATGTAACTGCATTTGTATTTTCCTATTCATGGCCACAGACACTTGTTCGTTATATTTTCCACATAGATCTGCAGTTTATTTTTGGCAGCCATGTATGAAAAATCAATGCAGAATGTAATGAGCAATCGAGTTCGTCCAACTGGTTCTTTACCACTGCACTTTTGGGTTGTTTATAATGTGTTTCAGCCATCGCAAATTATCCTATGATCTCACACATTAGGGGGCATCTGTTAGAGAAAGATTTGCCTCACCCTATGCAATCTTGTAGAGAGGTCCTTATTCCATTTCCCTATGTAGACTCACTTTCCCTGATTGATAAATCCAAAGACAAAAATATAAAATTTTTCCACTTATACACATCTTGCACCGTATACAACAAGCGTATACGCAAGCTTCTCCACTACAACCCACGTACATCGGGATTTGTGCCAGAAAATCAAAATTAAATGTCAGGTTTCCATGCCATGATAGGAAATATCTGATCCTTGGCCTTCCATATACTGGAAACGTTCTGACTCGGCCCTTCAGTTCATTTTGAAGGCTATAAAGAATCCAATTCCGAGTTATGGAAAAGAGAGAAATAATTCAAATTTGAGAGAAAAGTTACTCTGAATAAATTATTACTTCATATTGAGTCTGCATCCCTTTGTCCTTTAATTTTGAACACAATGTTCAACCCCCAAGCTCTTCCCTTATTGATGGAGAACCTCATTGTCTCCCTTCTATGAGCTTTCCTTTGGTGGAGGATTGAAGTGGTGGAGGTCCAACTGGAAGGAACTTGGTTTCTTGGTTCCGAACCGTGCCGACACAGAAGTATGTAATATTTTCACTTCTGCTGATCATTTATTAATAGAAATACTCGCTTCCCGTCCAATTGATATAAGAGTTATTATCCATGGGCATGTTATTATCTATTGTGCTAACCTTTTATATTATCACTATATGCTTGCTTCACTTGTTTGTTGAGAACTTGTTGCATGTATAAAGCTTTGGGTCAAAGTGCTCAACGATGGACATCATCAAACATATGGACGAGGTAGGTCCCTTTCTTATCTCGCTTTCACATTGGTTTATATAGCATGTTTATGGGAAAGAGTTGATTTCTGCAGTCATACCTGTCTGTTGTGGTTTACCCTAGCCATAGAGAGATTTTCCTCGTAACAATAAGTACCAAAGACATTCCAACAGAAGCCTATAGTCAACAGTTCTTAAATGTACATGAAGAATGTAATTTTATGATAAATAAGTATATGGTTGGGACCCTGAAGGAGGAAATCAGATTAAGGGAGTGGTTAAAATAGGAAGACAACCTAAAATGAGTTAAACTAGTATGTCATAAATTTATTGAAGATGAATGTACGTTGTTCAATAATCCAACAAACCTGACTTTGGATTCTGGCATAAGATGTAACAAAGTGCTTTGGTCTTGCCAAGTATCCAAGTCACCAATATGTCATTGCAAAGTCCTAGGGACATGATACTTCAAATTTTATAAGTCGCAATCTCCAAAAAATCCAAACAAGTTAGTTATAGTGTATTCACATTCATGCTTTATACAGATAATTCTTGGGCCTGTTATAACCCTATTTTTCATAGTATCACCTGGTGATTGAAATTTATTCCTCTAGTCATATTTCATTGTAAATAATATTTTATTTTGCAAATGATTTACGAAAATAAAAGAAGAGAAAGAAAAGAAAAAGAAAAGTAAAAGAAAAAGAAAAAGAAAAGAAAAGAAAAAAGAAAAGAAAAAAGAAAATAAAAGAAAAAGAAAAAGAATAAAAATAGAAAAAAAATGAAAAGAGGGTATAAAAAATAAAAAAAGACAAAATAAAAAAAGAGAAAAAAATAAAACCCCATCAAAAATAAATTTAGTTTGAATCATACTGTATAATCATGATCAAACTTGTTGAATTTATGTTGATAGGTTAGAGAATAAGTTTGGTCAAACAATTTAATCTTGGCCAAATTAGGTAGGTCAGAAAATAAGTTTGGTCAAACAGTTTAATCTTGGCCAAATTAGTTAGGTTAGAGTAATAATTAATCCAACAGTTTAAGTTGGGTTAATGACTAGGTTAGGAGATAGGTTAGTGTTTTTGTTTTCAAGAAAAAATTGAAAGGGGATTGTCAAAATACCTTTTGTTTGAATAAATTTGAGTATTGTTACCTTAGGAAAATAAGACCATGGTGTGAAATTCGAAAAGGTAAGCTTAGCGCTACCTATTGTATGTTTTTATCCTAAGTTTACTAGTGGAAATTAAATTTTTTCATATAGTGACTAATTTTCGCACAAGTTGTCAGCAACGACATCCATTAGCACCCAAATCGACGGTTCTCAGCTCATTTCAGACCCCCGACCTTTTTTCCTTTAATGGTAGGGGGGGGGGTCCAAAAAGTGGTTTCAACCGTGCCTATCCCACCTAATGTGGCACTCTCACAACGTTTCAAACCACCCCCCTCCGAAATCCGCTTACCACCTACCCCCCTTCGAAATCCCATGAAACCGCTACCGAATACCGCTCACCTCACTCCGCCACCGTACCCCACTTTCACCTACCATATGTCCCATTGTACATACCCGTTACCCAATAAATTCGCTCCCCGTGACCTTTAACCGACCCGTCATCACCCCGCACCATAAAAAACACCTCCATCACGCTCTAAAACCCCGTTTCTTCACCCTGTAATGCCATTTTCTAATGCTAACACTGTGGACACCACGGAAAAACAAATTGTCAAGCCAACTGCCACAACTGATCACCGTTAACAGGCGCATTTTACCTGGGTAATCACATTTCCACCATTGATTTACCTTAAGCTTTGATTAATCATGACCCTAAGGCCAAGTCTGCCGATACGTTCGAGAACCCAATCCTCCCTCCTCCCGTCGACCTGGATCACATACCAATGGAGGATAAGGATTACAAGATCACAGAGCCGAGATGCGAATTCGACTTCTTCGAATTGCACTCTTGGATAAAAGACATATTTTTGGATCAAAGCGATGAAATTGGACTCTGGGATTCCAATTTACCTCTGTCCATGTTCCCTCAGACCCACCCTTTCCCTGAATTCACCCTCAAATGATAAGCTCGTTATTCGCCCAGCCAAAGGGCCATTGTTTCCTCTTTTGGTGAAACCCTATTCATAATTACCTCTGAATCCATTGACCAGATGCTGCAAATCCCAAGAAGCAACTCTGCAATCCTGTTTTCCATTGAAACCTAAACGACCTGTACCAGAATCTCACCTTCCCCCAAAGAGCCCAGATTTTCGAGATGTTTCTGCCTGAAGATGCCCAATTTCCCAAGAAAAATCCCCCTTATTCATCCTCCATCTTCACTGTCAAGGCCAACCATATCATTTCCATTCTTTGTTACCTGTTAGGATATTTCTCAGATGAATGGGTAGATGAGCCTATTCTAGGTTTTCTATCTATCTTTTCCACAAAATAAAGAGCCACAATTAAATTCAATTTCAGTCAGTTTCTGGCTAATAACATTCATGATCAACTTTTAAGGTTTCCAACAGAAGGAATGTTCAGATATTCTTCAGTCCTGGTGTATAAGTTCTTGTTTTTCCAGTCAGACAGGTTTCCATGTGCATTTCAGAAATTGAACTAGGAAGGAAACCCACAGTCAATGACCTCATGGACCTCATTGGTGAGGAAACATTCAACATAATTCAAATTCAAGGACTTCATAGACCAGTTCTATGACCCAATGGTTTTCATGCTGAACAACAAAACAAATCCAAGAATCAATGAAGAAATTCAGATAATCATGCACCTTTCTGACCTAGCAACGACAATGGATTAGTATTTATACCAAAACCAGACAGAGATAAGAGTGTATGGGTGTGAGATGCCACCTTACAGATTTCCCAAATACCTCCCTGTAAGGATATTTGCACTGGAATACATAAGGAAGATAGTGAACTATGATGACATCCATTTTGTTGCAGTAAAGAAGAAACAACAGCTCAGAATCAAGAACTAGATTGGCCCTTTCATTTGCAACAATAGATCAACAAGAGAAGAGGCAAATAACCTCTTGAAACATATGAGGTTTACTCATATTTCCACTTGGTCTTATGACCCATTTGGTTTCATCTCAGATCTCAGAGTCAAGCAAAGGAGCACTCCTTATGCTCACACACAGAAACCAGAAGTGGAGAAGTATATGAACCAGATAGAATGGAAAGAAAACACATTGCTAGAAAGAGAGGAACAAATTTCCCCTGTCACTGCTTCACATACCAACACACCTCAAAAGAAAACATAGAAGAGAGAAAGAAAGGAGGTTTCTCCTT
Organism: Picea engelmannii; assembly: GCA_009831015.1. Lineage (NCBI taxonomy): Eukaryota > Viridiplantae > Streptophyta > Pinopsida > Pinales > Pinaceae > Picea > Picea engelmannii. Next base: position 475,841 of record ML777220.1, on the reverse strand, counting down.
CAGTCACAGAGGTATCAATCGAGGACTTCCAAGTTTATAGAAAAAGATCCAAGAGCAGTCATGCACTAGACCTGCTCAAGGAAGGAGAAATGCAGTCCACCATAGTCATGGAGGGACCACACTCTTTAGCCTATGTAGAAAATCAGTTCATAGTGCCTACATCATCATCTAAAGAACAAACAAACACTACTCTTTCAGCTGAATCATCTCATGAGAAAACATAGTCAAATATTTTTGACAAATACAAACAGATCAAGCAGAGAAATGAGCTCCTCAACAACAACACATATGCTCAGTTTTGGAAGAAGACCTCCACGGCTAAACACAGGTTGCTGTCATATTTTTACACAGATAAAGGAAAAATGCAAATGACATTCTTGCAAGAACAAGTTCCACATCCCAAGACAACTGCAGATTACAAGAAGACTGCATTTGAGTTTGATGTAAAATATGTCCATCTAGTGGACCGGATGGATATGCATAGGAAGACAGGAGAGATGACAGGAGAGACTGCTTCAAAGTTGCAGGTTTCCTTGAAAAACATTCAGTCCCAATTGAAGCTGGAGAAAATCTATTCTTTGGCCAAAGACAACACAATCAAATCTCTAGAAGATTTGGTGCTGAAGATTGGGTATGACCCAACAAATGTCAAGGTAGCATAGGAGTTATTGAAGAAGAGTAATGTTGATATAACATATATGAGAAAGCAGCTGAAGCTTCCAGCTACAAAATATTCACAAGCCAAAGAAGTGGCTAAGACTGAAGGCCACAAAGAAGAAATGTTGAAGATTATCATGGAACATAATGCACAAATAAAATAAATGGAACCAGAAATGGATAAAGTAATAAAGGAAAATTTAAAAAATGTGCATATAGCCATGATCCCACTAGAGGCAGTCCCTCTGATAGGAATTAGATCAACATATTAATCCATATCAACAAAATTTCCATCAACTATCTGAGTACAAGTTTCAGATGCATCTGAGAAACTTGTAAATTCCTTGGAAGACATGTCCATCCAGGAGGAAGAGATAAAAAAAATTGTAGGAAGAGGTAAATAACTTGCAGGAGCTAAAGTCAATGTTCCAAGACAGTCACCAAGCAGAGATGCATAAGTATCAAAGGCTTAGTCAACAATTACAACAACTATAGAAAGAGACTGTCATGGCAAAGACCTTAGCCCAAGCTAAGGAAACATTTGGATTGATATAAAAAAGTTAATGTCAGAAATCTGGCCATCCATACAAATCATTTTTGAATAGAATGAATTAGTATAGAAGGCCAGGGAAGCAATTGAGACCATCAAATAAGATCTAGGAGAAAGACCCACAAAATCCATTGAACTCAACAGATTTCTAAACTCCAAAAACAAGCAGGAGTTAGAAGAAATAGAAATTGAAGACATAACATAGACCATCCTTGAGATCAAGAAGGTCCTGACCAATCAAGGATTAATGTTGTAGCTAGAAGAAAAGGATCAAGTGATGGACATATGAGTGCATAGATTTTTAAGTAAGTTTGAAGTTATACATAAGAAAGGTCTTCCTGGATTATTAGTACTCAATGCCAAATTGATCACTCTGTCTGATTACAAACAGAAGATGAGTGCAATGGCAAAGGACAATTCAAAGTTTGCAGGGATACATGGAAGCATTACTGGTAAATCTTTCCTGGAGACACTACAGTTGGACTTGAGTATTCAACATGAGATAAAACATATCTTCATCACTAAGCCTTCTTTTGCCAAGTATACTGAAATGGATTAAATATACATAAAGTTACTCAAGATTTCCATTCCAGGTAAAAAGAGATGGGAAGATCTATGCACTTTACTTGAGTAAAGACAGTTTTGGTATTCGAGTCAACATGGAGAAACCAACCAAATTCAAAGAGATGAGTCACCAACCACTTCCACCAAATCAACACAAAGGATCCGAACAAATCAACAAATCCCTATAGTTTGTATTTTAGAGATCTAATTAGTTAGATATTTCCCCCATAATATCCTATTCATTTATGACAAGATCTGATGTAAATAGTTTTATAAATAATTCTCCCTTCGAAGTATTGAGGGTTGATTTTTGCACCCAGGAGCTATTGTGTAATTTTTCAAAGGATCGACCAGTAATAAAAAGGCTTATTCACAAGATTCTTGTGTCAGATTGTTGGTGACGTTTTTTTCTCTTTGTCCAATGTTTTCTTATGATCTGTAATCATTTCATGTATTTCCAATTCTAATCATTAAAATAAAGTCATAAGAACATAATTTATCTTGTATACTCTGTCTCTGGTTTTTTAATGATCTGTATGTTTTCATATGAAATGTGGTAAAGGAATTCTTAACTACTACTCTGCTTAGTGGACTTCCCCTCTTGTTCTCTCTTATCCATCTCATTTAATTTGAATAGATCCAACAATTTTACTACCCCTCCCTATGAAGAAAACCTTATAAAAATTTGAATCTGATCCTCATCTTGAAGTACAGACCCCATATCCCAATGGAAAATTAAGCATTCTTTCAGCCAATTATTTCAAACAAACAAAAAAAAATTCGAACTGTCATAACTAGACTAACATTTAAAACTCAAACAAATCTAAATTTGATAGAGAGATCCCTCTCTGAAGCTGGTAGGGCTAGATCCTAGCTTCCAAAGTGGTTTGGTAGTTACCTCTGTCAATTTCTTCTACAACCTCTGGAAATTACAGAGTGTTAACAAGGACATCATTGCTTAAGATAATTATTGGATCAATACTGCAAAAGGTTTTAAAGTTAAAAGTTGAAAATTAATTACATATTTTTGACAAAGATGCCATTTTTTAGGGTGGGTTGTCCTTAAAATTATACAGAATAATGGCATGGCCAAACTATATTCAATGTTAATGTTTGAATCTCAAATGAGCAATGATAAAAGAATCACCTTAGAGAATCCATTAAGAGTTAGTTTTATTTCCCACATGCCTGGAAAATAAGCAAAGCTCGTGTGCTTTGCTGGTGGAGATGGGGGTGAAATGGTTGCCATAAAGCCCTGATTCGAGGAGATGCAGGAGAAATAATTCCAAAAACACCCTGGTTTAGGAAATCTAGGTGATGCACTCACCAAAAAATCACAATTCTAAAAAATCAGGGCGAATTGGAAATTTGTTCATGAAATTGGGAGGGTGAACCCTCTTTCCACTGATATTCTTACTATTTTATAAAGGACGAATTATCTACCATATATATTTTTTATTTTAATATATGGGATAAACATTCTAATTTTTTAAACACTAGTTAAATGAAAATTCACCTGTTCGAAATTTTAAACCCTAAAATTTTGCCCCTAAAATTATCTATGAAACTTACCTTCCAATACCCTTTTTGACTTTGAGAAGCACACTAGAGGCATGGGTTCCAAGCTCATGAGGAAAATTGGATATGATGGCCAAGGGCTAGGAAAGGAAGGCCAATGGATTGTGATTCCCATTTTAGCTCAGCAAAATCCCAAGCATGAAGGCTTAGGATTCAATGGACAAGAAGCTAGCACAAGTGCAACTTAAACCACTTTCGTCAAGGCAAGACAAATAAAAAAAGAAGGCATGTGCAACAAGCCACTCAAAATTTCTTGTAGAATCTTGGAAATGGGCAACAAAGAGATGATTCCTCCATCCATGTTCTCTCCAATTCTCGGGGGACCAAGCAACCAAGATGGAAAGATTCATCAAAGATCGAAAATGAATGTATTAGTTTGTTTCCATTGCAAGAAAAGGGGTCATAAGGATAGCGATTGTTGGCACTCTAGAAGGCTAAGCAATCTATGAAATAACTATTTCCAGTACTGCATATTGACTAGACAATGGGAGGCCAAATGTTGGAGGCTTCACCCAGAACTCCATCCCAAGAACCGAACAACCAATAAGAAATATTGGAGAGTCAAGGTCAAGGGGAAAGAGAAGATATTGGAACTTGAAACTCAAGGAGAAGTGGTTGTCCAATGACCTATTGCAACAGTGAATGTCATCCACAACCATGAGAAGGACATCATGGTTATGCCTAAGGTAGCCTCTACTAAGCTCTTATCTTCCATCCTATAGTCGAGGCATCCTTTCTTTAAGATTTTCCAAAGTTTTCTTGATGATCAGAGAAGAAGATTGAAGGGATTTGAATATTTTGGGGACCAAAATCATGCAAACGGGGAGGTGTGATCTGAATTGGATCCTCTTGTAAATTTTTAGTTGTTATTTTTATTCTATTTTGTCTTTTTTTTTGACAAAGTTGGAACTGGAAGTGAACCATTGCGATGGTTTGCCTTCCAAAGGCATCCATTAAAAGAATGAAGGTTGTAGTGAAGAGGAATGGGGGAAATGCAAAGGAGAACTGGCGAGTGAAACAATGGAAGCAAGAGCTTGAAGAGTGTATCTTGCTTGAATATCCATCGATGAAGGATTCAATAAGTATATCCATGATGAGCGAAGGAATCTCCGAAGCATGGCCATCTATGTTTACTTAGTGAGTAACAATGCATAATATTTTGAGCATGCATAGCTCAACCCCTTTGTAATGAATTCTCTAAGCATAATAAAATGGTTCTAGTTTTCTTGTTCTAGTTTCTATGAGACTTTTGTGGTTGTTGGTAGGATCTACTATGCCATGTCTTGTGTGACCATTGGTTAACCTATATTTGATTTTCACCTGAGTCCCTCTCATTCTCTTTAATGGATCTAGCACTATTCTTGATCTCAAAATAAGAAAGAGACTATCTTGGTAGCTAGGGCTTCTGATAAGAGAGGACCACCATCTGCGCAGAGTTGATTCTCTATCCTCTGATAGGATTAAAAGAGAATGTTGTTATCTAGGAATGATTTTGTTGTGAAACCATTATGTTAAGTCTCACGAATGGATCGATAAATCATCAATGGTGGTTCTATAATCCTGAGTGTCTTTTAACACATCCTTAGACAAGAGACTATTGTCATGTCACTGCTCTGGAAGAAGTCAGACCATGTGCTAAGGGATCGAGTTTAGCTGTTGGGAACAACAAATTCATTTCATAATTTATAATTCAACTTTAATACATCCAATCCCATGATCCATAGGGAATGATTGATATGCATTGTATGGGTAGAGTCGATTTGATCCTCAACGACTTGTCCATTGTATATATCCACAAGCCGATTTGTTTAACCTCTAAAATTTTCTTTTCCTTGTAAATTGTATCTCTTCTCTAAACTGTGTAGTATTAGTGATACACGATCATATTTCTTCATTCGATTTTCATTTTGATTCACCATTTGTAGTCTAAGATTCATTTATTAGATTTGCCGAGTCTATGTATTGGCCGGTGCACTGAGCAATTTAATGTTGCAACCAAACGTCCTCAATGCCATATTGGTATGCGTTACATACAACAACGAACCATTCTTTGTATAACCAAGTGATTGGAAATTTGTCTAGACATTTGGGTTTATATTTGAGAAGTGCCAATTATTCAACGATAGTTAAAAGAAAATGCTCTCCAATCTTGGGCAGTTTGACATCTTACCCACGAATTTAATATTCCCACACTCTTGATTTAGAATGTGTAAACAAAGTCCCAATTAATATGTCAATGCATTCAAATTGTAGAGTTGTAACCATTTAAATTCCATGGTATGAATCCATGTTGGTGAATTGTGTGGACTCTCAGTGCCTCAATCATGTATCAAGTCTTGAGGTTTAGTTCAAGCGGTCTTGAGTTAGATGTGAAATTTCTTTCGTAAAGTCGGATCAAGTCTTGAGGTTTAGTTCAAGCGGTCTTGAGTTAGATGTGAAATTTCTTTCGTAAAGCCGAGGAGGTCATGAATTTGAATCTCTTGATCCCCTTGAGATTAGACTCCATAATCAATGTTGATGTTTTACCCCATTTACCATCCATAAATCACGGGAAACACTCGAAGGATTTTCCACAATATGTTTTCCTTGATATATATATATATATATATTATAGAATTTTATATTGTATATAGTTCAATATAATTGCTTGCCTAGTCTAATCCATTACAATATAAATTGTGTATTTAGAAGAATTCAAAAATCATTATGAATGGTTTTTTAAAATTGGTTTCCCATGTTGAGTTGCCCGCATCAATAAATAATTGACAACTTGACACATACATTTCTGGCAGTGTCATCATAGATCATGTGTCCCTTTATGTTAAATGATGTATTTTTTTATTTTCAATGTTTTTCAAGATGTCTTCCTCTTATATTGTTGATTTTTTGATAAGGATTTTGTGTCAATTTGTTTTTGAAATACACATTTTTAGGAAATTTATTGAGTATTTCTCCTCATTCCAAGGATGGTACCTAGGGTAAACCAGATTTTACAAAACTAGGGGGTTTGTTAACATAAAAATCAAGGTCATTATAACAATATACTCATTAAGAGTTCAACATATCACTTGCAAGAATTGAATCTGATTAGGAGGATAATACTTTTATGTCAATTTCCTGAGCTAGACTCAATTGACAAAACTTTATGCCAAATCTATGTTTTGGTGTTGTAACCTCTCATCCTAATTTTTCAAGATTGTATTAAAATTATAAGAGTTTCCATTTTTCATCAAGTGCTTGTGGATTTCCTTAAAAAATTATATTATTGTAGTAGTCTTGGAGTCATGGGGAAGATAAGACTACAATATAATCATGTGAAAGAAAATTTAGTACATCAGTGTTGTAATGAGAAAATGTGAATTATTTATCTTCCATCTTAATGAATATAATATATCATATAATATTGATTTAATATAATTGGAAAGCTCGTGCAAACCAACCAACCATTATATCACATGGATAGAAATTAGTTCACCTAAATATGAAAATGACAAAGAATACGATCCATTCTATTTTTTCTCTTATTTTATGGGTGAATGATGAGGATTGAACCTGCACATGGTGGATTCACAATCCACTGCTTTGGTCCACTTGGATATGTCCACCTCAAAAAAATAAACCAATTGTCTCTATCTACAATCATTTCTTCCAAGAAGAAAAAAAGAGCTAAAATTTGTATGTGGGTCGACGAACTCTAACAAGGGATCGAAGCAAAATCGATGACTAACTCCCAACCAACTCTAAAAAAAGTTGTTCAATCATGGACCTTTGTCAAATTTCTATTGATAATACTTGACACGAGGCCAAGGAAACACTGTATTTGGCATGACATGTATTTTTGTGCATGCTGTCCTTGTCCATCATGGTTTTCCAGTAGGACCTATTGCAAATGTTCCATACCTTTTGCAAGAGACAATGTTAAGGAAATATTTACTGTTTCTATACACTATATTGATAGGGAAGGTTTTCATGTTCATTCAAAACAAACATGTTTCAATTTAGGTAGCTACTTAATTATGTAGCATTTGTTTTGAATTGTTGGAATTTGGTGATACAAGAAGTTAAATTTTGGATTATTCAGAACTTTGAATGAATTTTGAAGGATTTTGGTTGATTCAGAATTAGGAAAAACCATTATAGATATTATATTTCCATGCAAAAAACTTATATTTTGATGGAACTTTGATCATGCACGAAACTTTTGTTGGATTCCTATCAATTTTGTCATTGGAAATAAGGTTTTTTTTGCTACAAGATTAGTTAACTCCTAAATCTAGTGTGAAGTTATTTCAATTCAAAAGTTCATTGAATTTTACATAGTTTTCATTTGTATTTTTCAATGTATTGATTTTGGAATGCAAATATCCTTTATGTAACTGTGAGTCTCATGTCAATACAACCATTGTAAATCCATCTTAACTCCATATCTATTAAGCATCGAGAGGGATAAAAAAGAAATTGATATGTAGTTTTTTCGGTTCGTAAAGATTTTAGGATAAAATATATTCACATTGATGTGTGTGTCTATATACTAATGTTTGATATTCTTTCCTTAAATATTCTTTTTACATTGTGTTTTTGTTTTCAATATTTTTGATTTATAAGTATGGATGTTACACATCTCATCTATATTGGGTTGTTACACACACATAATGTGAGTGGACCTAACAAATATGAACATGCATTCCTCTTTAAAGGTAAAAGGTTCCAAACTAGAGAATGGCAGATTAATCACAAACAAAGTAATCAAATCACTATGTGGAGGAGACCCCTTGTCCCATAAATGAAAGGATCTGATACATCAATTTGTTGTTTGAATAGAGTGTGACTTTAAAATTGGATCACTTTAACTATTAAACCTTAACATGTTTAAAACTTTGATCTCTAATACTATTAAAAATTTGATTGCCTTATATATTTTCAACCTTTAACAATTCATAAATGGTCCTTAAAAACCTTTGGTTTTTTAGCTTTACACCCAAATACCGTTTTATGTCTCAATCATGTGATTAATTCAATTATTGAAGTGGAGCATGATTAAAACTTTGATTTCTTTATTAGTCCCTACTTAGCAAGGAATATAGTAATCAATCATGCTTAAACTGTTTCTTATTTGAGTTGGATTTTAGCTTTTATCCAAGGTTTTAGAAAATTATTTATTAAATTTTATTTTCTAAAATATGAAAAATTATTTTTAAAATTTTCGATTTAGTTCTATTGAAATTGTTATCGGTCAAAACAATTTGATAAGACTTAATTAGCCTTGGTGGAGGATGCATTATTTAATGTATTTGTCAGATATACAAATTAATTTTTAAAAACAAATTTATTAGTGGCTAGATTGAAGGTTCACATTACACATTATCTGATAGTGTAGATCAATGCAGTCAAGGCATAAAAATTATTTGACAGTAATCAATGCAACAATCGAGGAAGGGATGCCTGTCATGTGATGTGCCAAACCCTCCACTTCCACCTATTAATGTGCATGCAAGGTCCCTGAGGTCAAGGATGGCAGGTATGGAAGAGTTCCTTAGCAGAGAGACGTAGGGAAGACACTCTTTGCTTTGCCTTGATCTGCATCTTCCCCACCCTATCTTTGTTTTTTGTTTTTTTCATTCCAATAATGAAATATTTTGCTAAAAATAATGTCTATCCTCTAGATATTAGAATTTGGTTGAATAGATACTCAAATCAATTAAAATCTACTTGAGCTTACCCCAGTTAAGGCTAAGCTTCTACTGCAGTAAAGTCTCATACTCACTAGGGATGGTATGAATAGAAACCTCCTCGTCTTGCCACAATTCGTCTATGAGTTCGAAAAAGAGGGGACTAAATGTCGTCTTCGTCGACTTCTCCATCTTTTGAAGGCCTATTATGATCGCCATAACTCAAAAAATTCTGGAAGGCCAATTTTTAGATGCTCAGACTCATTCGCCATGTGACCATGGTGCTCTCCTCCTCCTCCTTTGCAATTACAACTATGAAGAAAGCAACAAAAGGCGAGGAAAAATTTGGCCAAGGGGAAGAAGGGTTGAGGACGAGAGAAACCTATGATTCAAATGACCTACTCAAGTGGCCTCATTTTGAATTTTCAATCTTCATTTTTGTGCTTTGGAGATCTACATAGCAGGCCCTTTTGAATCTACAGACCATTTCTATTCATTTTTGCCCAAAACAATATTCTATTCGAATGATTTAATAAATAATATTGAAAATCTATGGAATTCAAACACTTTGTTCTATTCTCTTTAGATATTAATGCATTATTTTTATTGTTCTTCTTTAGCACCCTCTTGCAATCCATAAATCCACAAACTAGAGCAGTTCAACTTTCAAGTGTTTGTTCTTCTGACTTGATTTGCTTGGAATGAATCTGCATTTGATGATTTATCCAATGATGTAATGAGGTTTTCTTCGTATGTGTAGGTAATATTGAAGCATATTGTGTATTATATAAAGGAGGACTCACTCATAATTGAAGGAAGCCATGAGACGATTTATTTGTGGGATGATACAACCGATACACTATGGTCATTGTGTTATCAAGTCAATGGATTCATGAAATTTCCAACCTTGCACATACCATATGAGGCATGAAGCTACCAATTTAGATCAGTTGGGGTTAAGAAAAACAGAAACTCCCAAGGGATGTGATAACATACTTTCAAAGATACACATGATAGAGTTTAAAATCTCAAATATTTTCAAAGGTCAACCTCTCCTTTCTTTATTCGAGATGCTTATGTGTAATCCTCAATGTTTCTTACTTTTTCCTCATGGAAACCCATCTTTCAATATGGTATTATCAAATATGTAATAATAATATTAAAACATCTACTCCAAAGTATTGAAATAGATGCTTTAAAATGGTCATCTTTGGGAGTTCATTAGAGAGCAGTGCTTGTTAAAAAATAAGTTTGAAAAGGTTTTTGCATCGATTCTAGAGAATGCTTTTACATATACACTGACATGCCTAGAGTTTTGGTTGTTCCTTGGAATAATTTAAGTACAAAGGAGATCTATAGGGTTGTCGTCGAGGCTTAGAAGTATCCACCAAAATATGCTAGTCTTTTTGGTGAATGTTTACACTTTAAGCCTTCAAAGTGACACACTTTGCATGCCATGCTATCCATATTTCTACGCCATTTGCAAAAGATTCCTCTTAGTCCCCCTACAAGTCCATATAATGATCTCTTAAAGGATTATGATACTACTAGGATAGAGTCATCTCCTTCATCTATCTCAGACATTATATAGGATACCCAAAATGTTCTTCATCGTATGGTCTCAAAAGGAAATGTGAAAGGGGTTAGAGATTTACTTGCGAGATCTTCATTTGGAAAGATAGTAAGTTCAATTGATGCAACTCTGTTAGATGGACATAATACTAAAGGACAAACTAACTTAAATTTGTCATGCATGAGGCACGAGGTCTTCACTCCTTGAACCTATGACATAGCACGTGCATTCATGGGATATTAAAGAATACCCCTAATTTAATTAGATATTGATAAATACCTACCAAAATCTTTTTGTTGAATCCCCTCAAAACACATATTTCTAATTAAAAAAACCATATTTTTACTATATTCCCATTTTTATACCCCCCGACACTTATAAACCCCTCGTACCTCACACCCCCCAATACCTACAATATATTGACTTGATTTTTCACAATTTAAAAACCCCCTTTATGAATGAACGTGATAAAATAATGGTCAACAAGGTGAAGCCTTTGTGGCATGAGGAGGGGGGTATGCTGAACTTGTCGAAACTATTTCAGAGTATCCTAAAGTAGATGCGGAGGTTCCAGTTTGCCGACAAGGCTCACATCATAAAAGTACTGTGACGAGAGGCCTTGGATTTGTAAGAAAACCTTTGTACCCATTAAGCTTCTGCAAAATTTCTACTCTATATATTAGGCTTTCCAGATCTATGTATATCCATCTCTTCTTCAGAGTCTACATAAATACCGAGCATCTATGATGATCTACAATATTTTATGATATCTTTATTTATTTTCGCAAGTACTTTATAATATGAACAATACTATTTTTTCAATTCATTTGTAAGTTTGATTATCTGGTCAACATGCACTATCTAATTTGGCATACATAAGCTTTGCTTAAAAAAGAATCAACAAAAAATTCCCAATCAAAAATTCACAATCAATCAAAAATTCACAATCAACACCAACACTGTAAGTTGAACTATATCTATATTCAACAATCTAAGAAATTCAATAATTCATACAACCAAAATGCCTAATAAAGTTTACCTAATAATGCCCCCAATGAAAGTCCTAAGAAATTCAATAATTGATACAACCAAAATGCCAACCAACAAATTCAATAATTGAAGTCCTAACCTACCCTTTCTCATTTATGTAAAAACATTATTTACTACCTTATATTAAAAAAATATTTACACTTTATGAACGCAAGACTAGCCACTACGTGGCTATCTCACTTGTAATCTTACAAAAACCAATTTTGAACCTCTAACAAGTCTAAGTCATAGACGGTCCTTAAAAACCTTTTGCTTTACACCACGTTATACCAACCTTTCCACATCTCTTTAAACTCATTTAAAAAAAATAAATTTATTGGTTATAGATTCCTTAACTTTAAAGATTTCCAAGATAGTATTTTGAAACCAAAGTTATTCTCGTTAATAAAAATTCCAACCACCAAAATCCTAGGTAAGGAATCAAAAGCATAAAATAAGGAGTTATATATATGTGGATGATAAAAAGTTAAGAATTTCATTAGTTTATAATTTTTATCTAATTAATTTCAACGTTTAATTATTTAGATTAATTTAGAATTTAAGAAATTTTAAAAAATATAATTTTAAAATACATATATTTTAAATTGGGATACAATTTACGTTTAATTATTTAGATTAATTTAGAATTTAAAAAATTTTAAAAAATATAATTTTAAAATACATATATTTTAAATTGGGATACAATTTTGTTTATGTTTAACATTTTATTAATTCTTATCTAATTTGTAATTGAAAACAAAATTATGTAAAAATTCATTTATTTAATATAAAACAATATTTATATATAATTTTTATTTATACAAAATTTAAAATATTATAAAATAAAAAAATCCTTGTTTCAAAGTAATAAAATTATAGAGGTGGTAGGTGTGGGAATCACCCACGACCTCAAGGGATAAACATAAATAAGTTATGAATGGGCCTTGCTGAAGCAACAAATAATTAGAAATCGGGGAATTGATAGTAATAGGGAACCCATCTCTGGCAGGATGAGGTTAGGGGGCGAGAATGGAAATTTCAAATTTCTACAGAAAGCACATGCTCTCATGGTGGTCTCTATGGTAAGCTCTGTACAATGGAAGTAGTTTGTAGGTACGAGGCTTATCGTTTTTTGTGAACAAAGGCTAGTATCACTTTTTTAAGGTAGGTATTATTGTTAGTGACCGCGGAAGAGAAGGAAGTCATGGTTATCCTTCTAGCTTAAAGCTAGCAGTCACCTCATCCTTTTCCCCTGTTTCCCACTCTTGTTTTATTTTATCTCTAATGTGATGCTCTGGGTACTGGGTAGTAATTTGTCTTACTCTCTGAAGCTTTTGAGCATCCAAGTGTCTTCCATTATGGATTCTGATGTCAATGCACTCATTAGACAATAATCTACATGACCACCCTGTGGCTCATACTATCACCGACGTGAAGGGGGGAGATCCTCTTTTATTTTCCCAGACTACTCGTAGTGTCCAAAATAACTCATTTCTCCCTTCTAGTTATGGGTTAGAAACCACAAAGCAGGTTTCTGGGGGTCCTTCGGCTGCAAACCAAGGGCATAATGTACAGGGTTCTCACAAACCTCTCTCGGTGAATGATAGGACTGAGGCCTTAAAGGGTGTTGTATACCATAACAGAAGAATTTTTCTGAGGACAGGTCCTCCCTCTCGTTACACTAAAGTCTGGAAGCCAAAGAAGACAAAGCGCAGACTAGTCCTTGGTATGGACATAGGCCTAGAGGAGTCATGCTCCCTAGCGCTCTGCACATTGGTACGTAGAATAGCCTACAGATCTAGGTGTACTTCTTCTATGGAGGATTGGATGAAGATCACTTGGTTTCCAGTCCTGGGTTACTGTCCATAGGTCTTTTACCTACCAAATGGTTGGCTTGGATTTATGTTCAAACGTTCTGAAGATACAGAGTGTATCCTGAACACTTTTTGGAGTTATGATGGAGGAAGTATAATGCTTAAGTGATGGCGCTTAAGCTGCAACCCCTCATCTGAATACTTTAGCTTCAGACATGTTTGGGTTCTTCTTCCGAGTTTACCCCTACAACTATGGAATAGGAAACTGTTGGAAGCTGTAGGGAACTCCTTAGGACGATTTCTAAAGTTTGATGATTCTGACATCCTCTCTCCAAACAAGAAAATGGCATTCATGGGGGTCTCTGTGATTCACTGGAGATTGAATGGCGAGGCTTGATTTTCGTTCAGAGTTTGGACTATCTGGGTTTGTCGTTTCGATGCTCCCTTTGTTGGAAGACTGGTCACCTTCGAAGGGAATGTACTCAAGTCTTCAGTTCCTTGTTATATGAGGAGACTTCTGAGGATACTCCGACTCTTACTGTGACTCCTTTGGAGGAGTATGAACCTTCTACAATCTTCCAAGCTACAGATGATTCTGATGGTTCCCCTTCAGATGATTTTTCTTTCACTAGTAAGTTAAGACTCTTCTGTCCAAAGTTTTTTTCGTCCTTGTCTCTATGGGAGAGACAACACTTGAACTCCTCTCTTACGTCTCCTTTGTCATCTTGCTTTAGAGCGTCCTCTGTCACATCCCATTTACCCCCTCGTCTTGCAGTGTCTAACTCTCTTCCTTCTGCAAAAGACCCTTGCGCCGAAAATTCCCCTAACCTCATCCCAGGCACGCACTCAAGGGCTTCTCCTACTGTTTTTCCTCCTAACCCTCTTTTTAAATAAGTGACAGACTCTTTTCCTATAACAAAGGGTCTCGACGATGAACTGATAGCAAAGCCACCCCTGGACACTCTCTCTTTGGCCTCCTCGACTGCCCCTGGATATACTGAGTCTGATCTAAGCGACAGTGCTATAGATGTTCTTTTAGCAGACATGGTTCCTTCTGGTCACCACCTAAATAGTCCTCTTCCACTTCCTACCTTTTCGGGTGCATCTTCGGTGGCTTGCAAGGTGAACAAGGTTTCATTCTTCGATCGTCAAGGGTTACCTAGCGCTTCCAATGCTGACCTTGCTTGGTCCAGAGGTTTGGGGTTTGAGGTTTCCCCTTTAAAAACTCGTAGTGCTTGAAAGAAGGCGAGAGCCACTACAATACCACAAACTTCTCCATCCACTTCATCTAAAATTGGGGTGCTTAGAGGTTTAAAAGCCCTTGCCAGGACTAAGATATGATTTTTTTTCCCTCAATATCAGAGGGGTGGGAGGTCCCCTGAAACAAAACTCCATGAAAAGACTGTTGAGTACTTTATCCCCTAGTGTTATTTTACTTCAGGAAACAATGGTTTCGACAGAGAAAGCACAGTTTTTCATCCATAAGTTTAAACCAGATTGGTTGTAATGCGCTGTGAGTGTAGTGGGGACATCTAGAGGGTTGCTTGCCTCTTGGGATCCAAATATTTTATCTTTTGAACCTTTTCTAAGCACGGGTGGTATACTCTTGAGAGGTTATGCAACTGAAGATAAAAAATAGCTCACATTTCTGAATGTCTATGGACCTTGCCAAAATAGAAAGGAATTATGGGAAATGGTGGAGGAAGCAGGGTTATTAAGTAAAAAAAATCTTATTCTGGCAGGAGATTTAAATCTCATTACTTCATCTTCAGAGACATGGGGGTAGAAGGGTACAAGTGATCCACTATCAGTGTACTTTAAATCACTTTTTTAACGACATTCTCTCATAGATATTGTTGTGAGTGGGAAATCCCTCTATGGAATAGCACTTAGGGTTTTATCATGCATGCAGAAAAGACCTAAAGATTCCTACTTTTTACCATCATCCTAGACCTAATCCCCATTATTCTTAAGCAAATACGTAGTTAAGAAGATCAAGTGGACATGCCTTATTTCCGACGTTTGATATCGATCCCTCTTCACGCTTGGTCGCTCTTTGACTGCAACTCTCCTCCCAAGGCTGACCTGCATTCACAAAAGACAAACAAAGAACTCCACATGCATTTGATCTACAAATTAATGGGTTAGAGATTTAATCAACATGTACGCAATAAACAATGAAAACCTCATATGGTGGGACGGGAAAAGTACTTCTTTATTATTAACTTCACTAAAACAATTTACAATGATGAAGCCGACCACTGCTCCACGAACCTAGTCCTGGGATCCTCTTCAACTGTCCTCCAACTGCTTTGCTCTATACTTCTCTTTGCACAAGGATGACTAAAGGTTGGGACAAGGGGAATGCTCAATTGGGTATAGTCTCTTTACTATGATTTTCTTCCTTTCAAATGGGACCCTTACCCCTTCTTTTATAGGCTAGAAGGAGCTAGGTATTTGGTCGAATGACCAGCCATGCATGGCCGAAAGGTTTAGTTAAATTGCCCAAAGCTGTGTGTTCCGTCAACAACTTTCCTTTTTTCATGCTTTTGTAGGTACACGCGGGCTGTATTGGAGCAGCTAGCATGTACACGCTTACAGTAATGGAGCAGGGCATGTGGGCCTTTATAAAGAGGGTTTTTTAACCAGAGTTGTTCAGTACTGGCTTGGCAATGAAGGCATATGGGATGACCTGATGTCAGGTAAGTATGTTTGGTGCAAATTAGGGTTATAACATATATGATCCCTAACAATCCTCTGCCAACCTGGAAAAGTGGTCGAGCTGGTGCTGAAAGTATCTCAAAGAGGTTGGATAGGTTCTATATTGCAGAGGAGCTCCTTGTCTCTTCACAAAAGTATAGGTCATGGGTACATCTCTCCTTCATATCGGATCATGGTCCGATCTGTTTAGAACTTGGTCAGGGATTTCAAAAGGTTTCTTTCCCCTACAAATTCAATCCAGGATGGATTGCAGAAGAAGGTTTCACCAATGTGGTAGAGAACATTTGACAAGACTCTGAATTGTCGAGCATCCAAGACTCTCAATTGAGACTCGTGGCAAAGCTCACAAAGATAAAGAGCCATGTAAAATTATGGGCAAAGAACAAACACATAAGAGACACTAGTGATCTTCGAGAGATAGACGAGGCTCAGTTAGTTAAATATGATCAGATGTTTAATGGAAATTCAAATGGTCATTATGAC
This sequence comes from Picea engelmannii, assembly GCA_009831015.1. Lineage (NCBI taxonomy): Eukaryota > Viridiplantae > Streptophyta > Pinopsida > Pinales > Pinaceae > Picea > Picea engelmannii. The sequence continues at coordinate 459,203 of ML777220.1, read as the reverse complement.
CCATTAGTGATAAATTTGGAAAAGGATAGAAATAGACTACTTCTAGCAGATGAGGAACAGTGGCGTTAGAAAAGTCGAGCAATATGGATAAAGAGCGGTGACAAGAACACAAATTTTTTCCATAATTTCGCAAGCTACAGACGGAATACAAAATTTATTTGGGAGGTTCATGATGACTTTGGATCGACCTACACGGGACAGAAAGAAATCAAGGAGGAAGCTTCAAAATATTTTAAATCTTTCTACCATGACGTTGGTCATACTTCAATCATAAGTCAATTAAACATGGTCAGACTCTTCGAGGCTTTTATTAGTGAGGAAGATAAAAAATCAATGGAACAATCTGTTACAAAGGAGGAACTATTATTCATTTTGAAAGCATTTGCAAAAGACAAGAGCCCTAGTCCAGATGGATGGACATCAGAGTTCTTCCTCTCTTTCATTGATCTGGTTGGCCAAGACCTTTTAGATTGCGTGGAGGACTCAAGGGTCAAGGGGAAGGTGAAAAATGCGATAAATTCTACTTTCATCGCTCTGATACCAAGAGGCAATAAACCATTAGGCTTTATGGATTACAGACCGATAGCTCTTTGCAATTTGTGCTATAAACTCATTGCAAAGGTGATCGCCAATAGATTAAGACCGATTTTGTCAAAAGATTTATCAATGGAGAAATTGGGCTTCCTCAAAGGGAGACAAATCCTAGATGCCATCAGGATGGCTCTAGAATGTTTACATAGTATCAAAAATAAGAAGTTGCAGTCAATTATCCTGAAACTAGACTTGAAAAAAGCCTATGATTGTGCCGACTGGGACTATCTTTGATTACTACTATTAAAGTGTGGTTTTGGTCTCCAAACCATGAACTGGATAATGGTGTGTGTATCTTCCACAAACTATGTTGTATTAATAAATGGTGAACCCACAAATTTTTTATCTGCACAAAAGGTCTTCGTCAGGTATGTCTGTTGTCGCCCCTCCTTTTCATCTTGATGATGGAAGGTCTCAGTCTAGCACTAAAAAAATCAAAAGACGAAGGTTCTCTCTCAGGTATAAAAGTATCCAGTAATATTAATATACTTTTGCTCCTCTTTGTAGATGACATTCTGATTCTATCAAAAGCTTTGCTTTCCGAATGGAAGATTATTCAGGGCATTCTACAGGGCTTCTACAAGGTGTCTGGGATGGTTATAAACGCTCAAAAATCTATTATTCTCCATTCAAATGTAAATGTTGATTCTCTAAAAGCCATCGCGGATGTTTTTTCTTTTCCTAGCAAAGATTTGGATCTTGGATTTTACTATCTGGGTTATTTTCTTAAATTGGACAACTACAAAGCCTCAGACTGGTATTGGTTAATAGAAAAATTTGAGTCCCGGATAAACCATTGGGGAAACAAGATGTTAACTTTGGGCGGTCGTCTTGTGCTTCTTAAGGCATTTCTTGAAATGCAACCAGTGTACTGGTTAGGTCTGGCTCATGTTCCGAATTCGATTCTAAATACCATCCGTAAGATTTGTTTTACTTTTCTGTGGTCAGGTGGGAAAAAGAAGAAAAAGTTCCATCCCTATAACTGGATGGTGGTCTTGAAGCCAAAATATCAAGGTGGTTGGGGCCTGTACAATATCATGTTGTTTAGTAGGATGCTGGCAATGAACACGATGTGGAAAGAATTAACAAAGACATGGATTTGGCAAAATGTTCTAAAAGATAAATATTATCCACACTTCCCAGTCTGGACCTGACTTCAATCTATGGATCCTCTTCGCCAAAAAGGCTCACAAACATGGAAAAACTTATGCAATACTTTGCCTATTATTCTGCGGTGGTTGGCTTAGAAACCGGGCAGAGGCCATTCTATCATTTTGGGTAATGATGTGATCCTGGGCATGGGACAGGGATCCTTTTTATCTGAAGAGCTTATACATAGTTTAAATCTAAGAAGCATTTACTTCCTTTACCAAGCAACTTCCTAGAATTTTGGTTATGGTATAGGAAAGAGGTGGCTTAGTAGCGAAGATCTAAATTTATCTCATAATCTTAGTGAGGAATGGAACCACTATAGAGCTCTTCTAGAAGAATCAGGTATCTCTCTTGACAACAATCCTGATGAATTGATCTGGACTGGAGGAGACAAGTTGGGTGTTATCATGTCAAAGAACATATTTGTATCCATGTCAAATTATCTTTGGGAAAAGACTCAAGAAAGTTATCGAAATAAGATTTGGAAGTGGGATTGTCCCCTGAAATTAAAATTATTCTACTGGTTGTTAGTAGCTGATAAAGTCCTTTCACGGAAAAATCTACAAAAGCGTGGTTGGAAAGGCTCGGGCATATGCATTCTGTGTAAATTTCATGGTGAGTCCACAAAACATATTTTTCTAACTTGTATTTTTTCCAGGTCTGTTTGGAGGGATCTAAAACAAGCGATGGCATGGGAGAGTGGCTAGAATGGTGCTACTATTGCTGATTTGCTAAAATTATGGGCCAAACAAAATCGCAGCCTAACATCATTTCCAGCTTATGCATGCTGTACATTTGGGCAGAAAGGAACAGAGCCATCTTTGATGGAACGAGCCCTTCTATCAATCGGGTTGTCTATCTCACGTGCTGTGCGATGGACCAATGCTGGAAATCACACAAGAAAAAAAATACGCGGCTTTTAGACCCTCCAATTACTGAAAACAAAATCTGTGCTTGGTTCGATGGGGCAGCTCAACCAGTCGACAATCAGTGTGGGGATGGAGGCATCATTAAAATAAATAATACTCATGTTTGTAGATGGACATTAAACTGTGGAGGAGGCTCCAACACAAGGGCGGAGCTCCTGGGAGCATGGTCTACCTTAGCACTGGCTGAAAGATTCGCTATTAATGAAATCCACATCATGGGGGACTCTATGATAGTCATTGAATGGATAAAGAAAAAAGGTGATCTTAAAGGTGCCCGCTTGGAAGCATGGAAAGAAAGAATCATAAACTTATGCACTCATTTTAGCTCCATCTCTTTTGATCATATTTTTAGGGAAAAAAACCAAGAAGCTGACTATCTATCAAAACTTGCTTTTCACAGCGATCAAGGGAAAATCACCTATAATATTTGGGTGGAAGGTTACAAGGGCCCTACAATGTTTCTGCCTCTCTAAATTTGTCTTGAGCAGTCATCATCATTATTTTCTCTTGTGCATCTATTTCATCCTAGGCTTTTTGGAAAGTATACTTATTAGATATGTAAAGTTATTTGATAAACTATTGTGGATTTTGCATAGAGGTTTTCTGCTTTTATGAAGAATCTGAAACAATTCTGTCTATAGGATCGTTGTTGTAATTTTGGTCTTAGACCTGTGGAGGAACAAAAAGAGAAGTACATGTACACACTTTATATTATGCTTAATATAAATGGGAAATTTTCATTTGGAAAAAAAAGGGAACACATCTCTTGTCATAAGTCATATGCAAAACTCATCTACCTCGATGGATTGTAATTTGGCAAAGCATCGCATTAAGGGAAAATAAAGAGACAAAAATATTTGAAAATATTTACCATGTGCCGAGAGTTCAGAGTGAACAAATTGAGCTAATGAGGCTTCCCACTTGGAAGAAGGAAAATTAAAAATAAAATATGGGACATTGAACAATCCAATTTCTTAGTAATTTAATTCATGTAGAAATTTGGATTCCCTAGTAATTTAATTCATGTATAAATCAAATATTTATATTTCAAGTGGAAGTATGAGATTAATAATCCTAAACAATGTCAAAGTTGTGGATTAAATTTATGAGGAAAGGACATGGGCCTTTATTTCCATGAAACCCATTGTACACTCTCACACTCATAACTTGATGGCGAAGCATATGCCTCTAGTTATTATTGTTGTGGATGAAGGTGGGGAAAACATTGTGGATTGAATTTATGAGGAAAGGACATGGACCTTTATTTCCATGAAACCCATTGTATACTCTCACACTCATAACTTGATGGTGAAGCAGAGTTATATGCCTTTAGTTATTATTATTGTGGATGAAGGTGGGGGAATTTTTGTGTATGATTTGGTTGTTGACCTGAGTTTTGTAGAGCAACTTTAGGAATTGTGGATTGGTACTTTGGAATGGTGGTTTACTTGTAGGAATTCTGGAATGGTGGAATTATGTGCTCTACTTAATCAAGATTTAATGTAGAGCCTAAATTTGACCTATAACTCCCATACCCTTGAGCCTGTTCGAATTCTTATGATAACAACAGAGCATGGCCATCAATGTTGATGTGCTTATTGTGAGGAGTTGGATATCCAATGCATGTTGAGGAGGCATGAGAATAATCTAGCAGATAACCAATCGACAATTTCCAATATAACAAATAGGTTAGATACGTAGGAGGAAACCCAAAACCTTAGCCATGAAAAAATATTGTAGACAATGGTTCAACAAAATAGAGTGCAGTATGCTTTGTGAAATGTTAACAAGCCTAGTAAAGAGCATTTAGTTAACGATGCCTTAGCAAGGAATCTCAATTAGTTCAGTGCTTGAAGGATCCAAAGAGGAACATTCAATATGATAAGCACCTGGGAAAGTGGAGTTGGAATACATAGATCAATCTTTCTTCAGAAGAATAGAGTGAAGCCTACAATGAGCTTGCTTTCAGTTAATTCCAGGGTTTTGATTTTAAATCAATATAATAAAGTTATATACGAGTAAATCTCAATGTTTCTCTTTTGAGATAGAATAATATTTTTTACTATAAACTTTTTGGAATTTTGGGTATCACTTAATAATTTGACTCATGTTCAATCTTATCTTTTTATATTTTTCGAGGGAATAATTCCCCGGGAAACCCACATGGTACTTCCCCTCATTTTGAGGATGGTACCTAGGGTAAACCAGATTTTGTAGAAAGCCAAGGCTTTTTCAATAGCATGCTCATTTAAGAGTCAATCATGCCACTTATTGGAATTGAACCTGGATAAGGGGGAAAACACCAAAAACCACTCAGACTAAACCCAATTGAAATTATCTTTTTATATTTATACTCAACAATACAATTACACCATTTTTTAAATAAAAAATAACCATTTCAATTTAAAAGTAATAATAATTCCATTTTACACAATATGGAAATTTCATAACATAATCAAAATTTAAAAACAACAATTCCATATTATACAATTTGAAATTTTCATAACAATCAAAGTTGATGCATTTTGCACGTAGATAAATCTTTAAAAAAACAATTGTATGCAATTTTTTTTATTGCCTCATAATGCTATCACAACCATACATAACGGGACAATGTCTAGAGACCAACCACCTGTTCTGCCAAACAAGTGGAAACTAAAACAGGTGGCTGCACGATATGCTTTCTAGATCAATGAAAAAAACTGCCACTTGTTCCGCCAAACAAATGGAAACCAGAGCATGTAGTTGTTAGCTTCATTATCTGAATAGTTTGAGCAAGAAAAGAGAACCCTAAACATGGAAATGAAAATTCCTACAGTATTTTGACAATTACAGTGCATAGAAAAAAAAGCATAAACTTTTCAATATTAAGCAGTGGATAAACCAGTGAATCCTTTGCTACCATGAGTGCCGCCGGTGGGAGGAAAGATGAATGGTTATTCATAGGTCGACCACCTTCGTTGACTTTGTGAGCCTAAGAGAGCATCGCACAACAAGTCGAGACGACTACTGAGCAGGGTATGCCTATGTAGCTGCTCCTGCATGTCCCTTCGCATCTCAAAGATAAGGTCCAGGTGTTCTAGTAAGAGGTAACAAGTGGAGCGCGAATCCTGGTTTGAAGCATTGGAGGGAGGAGTGAGGAGTGAGGGTCTCTTCATGGAATTATTCCAACGATATTTCTTCCTTAATTGTGGAAGTAGCCCAATCCGAGACACCAACTGCACCAAGGATGGAATGACCAGTGAGGGGCAGGTCTTGGGGGTCTAGAACAATTTATAGAAGGGAGGCCGACATAATGTTAATCAGCTATGATGGAATCTCTTCTTCCACAATGGCCATTGGAGGATCTTCGACCAACCTGTCATGGTGAACCAGGGAAGTCGAAGGCTCCCGGGAGAGGTGGAAAAGCCTTCTTTTCCTAGCTACAAAGTTGTAATAAGAAGGCCCTCTCTTGGGCTTGCCGCATTCCCGAGGAATGATTTTGTAAACAATCAAGACATTGAGAGGGCACAAAACTTGCAGAAAGGGGAGGAGAATGGCCGGAGGAGAACTAACTATTCCAAAACACAAGAGATGAGCCAAATTCGAGTGAAAAGAGACATAGCTTACCCATAGAAAATGGTGAGACACTAGAGGAGATGAAGGGACCTGGCTCGTGTGTCCTGTACCCATCATAGTCTGTAATGTCCCCATTTTGGGACATTATAACATTACAACATTTCAGTGTGTTATGCCTACCCGAGTAGCCAGAAGCAGTTTATTTGGGCCTGACTTCTATCGTTCATCATCAGGATCCATTCCGCACAACTGGGCTTTGGTTCTGTTGCATTTCGACGATTTTCGTAATTTTGAGTTATTATGGGTCATATCTTAATTAAATTCACTAAGAAGGTCATAATGGGCATATTACTTGGTGAAACCTCTTAGTGTAATAGCTCATCAGAATCGGGAGGAAGAGCATTACAGGATAAGATGATGAGACGTCACTTTTAGTGGTCGAAGAAGCCATCGGGATGGATAAATCACTTTTTAGAGGCAAAATGGTTAATTAATTAATTAATTAAGTGATTTAATCAAGGAATAATAAAATAAAGTAAAAGTCACTTGGAGGGAAAAGGTCAACAACGAATTAGGGTTTCAGGTAGCTATAAAGGAAGGGTAAAGCAACCTAATTCATTATGCATTGTTATGATTTGATGTTGAGAGTTCCCAGAGGAGGAGGAGAGCCGACCTTACTGTTTTGTGGATTTCTGGAGGAAATCACCACCATTGATCGGTTTCGGTGTTGAGAGACACACCCTATCCCATTGGAGATACCATCCAGGTATTTCACCGTACTTTTCAGGAGTATCCATTGCAGAGTGCACAGCTTAGCCAGTGAGGGCGCAAGCTAGTTTGAGGGTTTGGAGAGCTGCACGAGACCCGTATCCAGATTGAAGTTTCCTTCCAACCCATTTGAGATCCAGCCAGGGTGCTTCTATTGAGCCATCTATCATCAGATTCTGACAGTGGAATCTTGCAGATAGACTCATTCAGCCATTTAGGGCGCAACTCTTCTGGACAAACATTTGGTGTTACATGCAGAGTTTCAGAGCAGATCCGGACAAATCCTTCCGACCCATTTCCTTATTTGGCGAGACAATCGTTTTGAGCCATATAGCGGCATATTCCGTTGGTGGAATCCTTTTGGGCGCATCCAGTGCTCTAAGAGGGGCACAAACCTCCCAGGGGTCCAGATCCAGTGCCTTAGAGACCAGATCCGAGATCCGACACTCATCCATTTTAGTCTAGAGGCCATGGCGCTTCTATTGGAGCAGTTTTCGGTGCATTCCGACGGTCCATTCTTCTGGACGAGTTTTCCCAGCTGGTAGCGGTTATCGTATTTCTCCGGAACCGCATATTTTTTACGATCTATCCGTGCATGCATTAGATCTGCCATCATCTTCTGATCATGGGTATTTTTATGTTATTTGATTATATTCCAGTACTGATGCATGAGATCTAACTGACGTTTATATTCTATATTTCCAGTAGGCTATTGTATTTCCATGCTCGAACCGTTATTTTACATGATATTGGGTAGTTGATGTTCTCTACTTTTCCATGCATCCTTTATATGTTGTTTAAACCTTAAATATGCAACATGCACATGTAATAACTAACATGCACATGCAATAACCCACATGCACATGCAATAACCATTAAGATCTCAAACATACAACTGAAACGCATCCAGAAACCCCCAATGTATCAGATCTATAAGACATAATAGTAGATCAGTAGCAAATATCTCGATCGACGGAATCAAGGATATTTCAGTGGTATCAGAGCTTTAGTCCTGCTAGCCTGTGACTAAAGTCGATGATTTCAGCGAGTGACCCAGAAGGCAAAGAGGATGTGGGGAGACAGATATGAGAGGCCAGAGGGCACTGGTAAGGCTCCCATGGAACCAGAGGCAGCCTTCATGCAGGTTATCAGTGATATGTTAGCTAGTCAGCGGACTATGTCTCAGTCCTTGGCTCAGGTGGCTGAGAGATTGGCTATGGTGGAAATTCCGGGCACACAAGCCCCACATGCAACATAGGGGAACTTGGGGGCAGGAAGTAGACCCCATACACCTACTCGCACATACACATCTTTGAGTAGGATTCCCAGACCATGGTTCCCTAGTTTTCATAGGGCACCACCAGTAGCAACACAATAGTCGTTAGCACAGAGGTTGCCCACTCAGGTGAAAGACATTGCAGAGTACAAGAGGGAGTATGCAGCGTTGGGTCGTGACTTCCATCATGACATGACACTGGTCGAGTACTATGGACTTAGGGTCATGAACCATCCCAGAGAACCTCAGAGAGGAGGACAACAACAACAACATGGGCATAACATAGATTTCATCCAGAAAGTTGGTAAACTCACCATACCTTCTTTTGACAGATCATCCAAATGCACTGACAGAGTTGGGGTACAAAATCTATACATGACGGCAGCTAGTGACTCTTGCGCATTTGAGGGACAGTTAGATGGACGGGATGATAGCGCATGTCCTTCATCTTCCCTGTCAGGCAATGTTGAGGATTCAATACTTCAGCATAGTGGTGACACTTGTGAGGCTTCATATGTGTTGGCACT
>ML777220.1:414319-427635 GCA_009831015.1 Picea engelmannii | reverse complement strand
CAATTATATCCAATGAGAAATGAACAATACTATAAGAGTTACACCAATACACCACAATACACCATGCACAATATATGAGAAATAATCAATAGTTATTGTTCAAGGGAAGTAATGACTTCCAAAGGTAGCTACAACTTCCAAATATAAAGGGAGGGATAAACCTCCAAAAATAAGATACAATCATCCAATATCAAGAGATGTTTGACCTCTCCATCCTTTCCCCTTCCTTCCACCCAAGAATATATGAGAGATAATAAAAATTTACATTAAATTATCACCATCAACCAACCATCACATAGAACCTGATAATGCTTCCTGAGACTTCTTCAACTTCTACAATTCTTCAATTCTTGGAATACTCTGATCTTGTAGATAATATTACTCAATGTATTCTCTGAATCTCATCCAAGTTTCACTCATTGAATCCTCCTAGAAAAGGAGTTATAGATAAAATTGTAGACCTTATTCAATTTTGGTTGATTCAGGAGAGCGAACTTGTAAAACATGCCTCGCGCTCAATTTTTAATTCTGAAATTTTTACACAAGAAACTAAAGCCCGTACTATTTCCAATGCAATTGGTCTCACTTCATTTTTATTCTCTATGAATACATTATGATTGTTTTACCTGCAACACCTGTTTATGACTAGCTTCAGGACTAGTAAAAAACTCTATCTTCCACCGAGTGTATCTTCAAAGTTATAGCGAAGAAAGAGCTGAAATTTTTACCACAAGTACCCATATATGTCTTTTGAATACCATACCAATTTCACCATCTGAATCGTTCTAGAAAAAAATTTATAGCAAAAATGGTAAGATGACGAGTAAATAACATACCTTAGAACACATCACCAAAAGACTTCATCCTCCCTTGAAATCCGACCTTCTTTACTTCAGATTTCCTCTGAAATTCAAATTATATCTCCTTGTTCATTAACAAACTTGTGTGTGTTGAAAAATGAATGTTTAATGAGATGTATTTATACCATTTATGTCACTCCTTTTAACATTAGGGACGACCTGACACTTTCTTATTTTGTAATTCTTTTCTTTAATTATCTTCAGGGCCGACCTGTACTTCCTTCTTCAATTCACTTTGTCATCTCAAAAATTCATTTCTCCTCAACCATGAGGATCCACATGACGTGCCACCTACCACCGGAAACAACATGATGTATACTATCCATCCATGGGTGTTGTATCTGCATGTGCATTGTACTTCATGTCCAAATACCTTCATCAATCTTGCAGTCCAAAACCAATGACTAGGGTGGACATCAATGACAACAACCAATCTTCCAACAATATATTTGTAATTTTTTTGTTTGCTATATAAATTTGTGTATTTGTTGGTTTTTATGAGCAATAGAAATATATTAGCATACATACACCTTGAACTTGGACAACTTTGTTAAAGAAATGAGGGAATTTATAAAGAACACAAAGGTTCTTATTATTGTGAGGGAGGACTTTCTAGATTGGATTAAAAAAAGTGGAGGATTATTGAGCATAGTTATATTATAAGATACTTGGGTAATATCCCTTTGGTATTGATGTATCTCTAAAAGATATATATGAAGGCATCTTAAACAAGTTTGAGAGCCCACATTTGAGATGGTTTTTTCAAGATATTGTTGGACTTTAGTTGACTTTGCTTTGAGGATGTCGCTTCTCAGATAGGATAATAATTTTAATACAAAGGATTTGATTAAATAGAATTATTAACTTGATTTGTTTTTATGTTAAAATAAAACATAGTGCTATTAATTTTTGTTTCTCTTTTGAAATAAATAGTGTTAGCATGGATTTTAGCAAAGATATGAAAACTTAGGAAGAGATAATTGGATCAATCACATATTGACCTCTAACATAATAGCGATAAAGAAGAGTTGAGATTTAAAATTCCATCTTGGTCTAGATTTATTCTATGTTCACTAAGGGTTAATTAATGTGATCTAGTTACTTTTTTTAGCAATTAACAAATGGTTATGTTCATGATGGGTTAATTAGTGTGAGGACACTTCTTTTTATAAAAACAATTAATGCACCAAAACAATGTAATTACTTGAATTATTTCATCTATGCATTTACATGACATTGCATACACTACAAGGAGAACACCTTCTAGTGGATGCTTTTACGGAACCTCCCCAAAAAAATTATCCCTTAGCTATTTATAGTGAAGGTGGGAAACCAAAGGTTTTTTAATTGGTGCACCTTTAAACACACTGTCACTGTTCATAGCGAAGGTTGTTAGCAGAGGTGGGCAATCGAAGTTTTTTGTGGATATTTTTTTTATCTGTGCACCTTTACGGTACATATGCACCAATGTGCAACTAAAATATAATGCATCGGTGCTTAGATGTTCAAACACACTATCATAAGTTATAACCAAAATAACAAGCATCAATCAAAGCACACCCGTGCCATTAGATATTATGAACCGATGCATATAACTTCCCTTTGACGCACCACAGTAGGGTAAATGGAAAACAATACTAGACCGGTTTTCATTGTGACACCTCATCTTGTGCTTCCAAAATCTCAAGCAAGCACTGATGCTCACTCTATTTTCAAAGACACCATGTTTCCGGTGCTCCTCGACAAGTTGGATAGCTCCATCGTATTGATGTAGGCAAAATTCCCTTTGTCAACATCAGGGGTTACCTCCAACAAGAAGTCCCAATTAGACCTCTTGCTATTTGGAATAGGGAACCAATCCCGATTTTGGCTCGATGGCCATTTCTGGTTTGGGGTTTATTGGTTGTGGCCCGGTCCATTGATGAACGTTTCTAAGATAAAGAATGAAATGCAACTAATATATGATGCATGCGTCCGGATTAAACTAAAGTAACCATAAATAAAACATAGAACCAACCATGCTCCTATCAAGGGCTAGGGAAATATTTCACATAGAGAAAATACAAGAATATGAATAAATAATTGCAAACACATAATAGTCTATCATTTAAATAGTCATTTACGGTTCTATGCCCACAAATTTAGACAAATATTTTTTGAAGAGCATAAATAAGAATACACCCATCATACATAAGAGTAGTCTACAATATGAAGTACATCCTTACACAACTCGAGTGTTTAGCCAAAACACACATGAATAGTCCACAAGTTGTCCAACACGAGAATCATAACTCTTCATAAAATAGCTTGGCCAAATAGGCTTCTCCCCATTGAAAGTTTCAATAATAGTACATGGAATCTCAAAGAGACAAAAACACCTTACTTGGATACAATCCCTCTATTTATTGAAGTTCAAAGTGACACTTGGACTTCCGCCTACCCCCCATGACCTTTCATTTACAAAATTTTTTCCTTATCCCCTTCGAAATGATGAGAGAACAAGGACAACATAAAAAATTATGATTTAATGTATAATATGTAGTTACATTTCAAAATTTTCTTTAGTGTTGGTGGGTCATCATATATTCTTTCCACAGTGCACCTCACCCACAATGAATATTAGTCTTGACGTTGGAAAACTCTTCTCCCTCCATGTTTGATATTCGATCACCGTGGGATTCAAAATTATTCTTCGCTGGAATATCGTGTTTGCAAGGGTATTGCTGCATACTGGTAGATTTCCTCTATGTGTGGTAGTTGTACCTTCATGTTTTGCTTCCCCCACACACTATCTATCCAGATTGTTGAGTATGACCTTCCTTTGGCATTGACACCTGACACCATTCAACATGAAACATATGGGTTACCTTGGAGTAACCTCGAAATAAACTATTAAAACCATGCATTTAAACCCATATAACTAAAGCATCAATTAATTGAGAGTTCGTATATGCTTCTTTGAATTTGATTCCTGGTTCCTCTGCTCATGGTTGAGGTGTTGTGTTGTTCAGGGTTGTTGATAACATGCCATATATTAATCTTGATAAATATGAACAATTGGCGAGGAATTTATCGAATCATATAATTGTGAAGTTGTATATATCGAAAATACCTTTTCAATGGTATAAGGAACTCAAAAAATGAGCATCTGATTCAAAAGTTATGGCCAAAATCAGAATGGAAGTTTAGTAGGGTTCTGTCCTTGTTTCAACAAGAAAAGAATGAACTATCATTTTGGAAAGAAAAGCACAATCTGTTGTTTCAACAAGAAAATCACGATCTGCTTTGGTATACGTCAGTAAAGAAGGCATGAACTGTAGCAATGGCCAGGTTTCTCACAAGTTTCCCAGTTTCTATCATACTCTTTCCTTTCTTTGATCTTGAGTGCACCGAAGTTTTCCTCTCTCCATTCCTGGGGGCACCGAGTACGTTCTTTGCATCAACCTCGGGTGTATCGACATTGTTCCTTGCATTAATCTCTCATACCTTTATGTACAAAGAAGATATTCCATGATGTTGGACCACATGATGGCGTTGTTTCCTGTAAATCATTCAAATATTCCTTCATCTAATCCGCCCTCAATATCATGCGTAACCCAGAGCCTTCCATTTGGAGACACATTAAAAATTTGTCGTCTTACAAATGAGCATATGCCTTCATCAAATTTGGATGATCATGAAACAATACAAGCCCACTCGTCAAATTTTCAAAATTTAGACATGGGACAATAATAATAACAATAATCTATTTTTAAGGTCACAGTCAAGCCATGCACCAAATTGGTGTATGAGACCCCCTTGTTTGTGGGACAAGGGACCCCGTCTACCCAACGATTTGACTGGTAAAGTCTACAAAGGTATACATACCCCACCCCCTTCTGGATTTGAACTTGTGAACTCTTAGGAGGAAACACATGTTATTAACCATTAGGCCCACTCATGCTGTAACATAAGCCATATCAGACATGACCCTTATTGCATCGGAACAAGATGCACCCTTTTTTAGATTATAAGAACTTATGAAGAAGAAAAACTTCTCTCCTAGACCAAAACTTTCAAATTATTACTACCATGACTTGGTTGTTCACTGTCTCTCGTAATTGAACCAAATTAATTTCTGGATCAACATTTATAGGTAAGAATTCCCATAGATGAGCATGGTTACTATGTTTCCTAATGATATCCTTATTTTCATTAATAGTTTCAATTGTCTTGGTCAGACGAAATAACCGCTACTTCAGGAAACACTTTTGATGGCTTTAACTCATACTCAAAATGTTTGCTCTTGGATGCATGCTCGTTCATATGATCCTTCTTCACAATTTGTTCTTGTATATCAATTAAGTTTATAAAACCATCACACATATCCTTTCTCTTGTTAAGCTACTCCTCACAAGGTTTTAGGTTTATAGCAGATATGTCCAAAGGAAAATAAAAAACTGCTGGAAAAAGTGGGTAGAAGCTACGTTGGCTTAGAACGTGAATTGAAAGCCTTGCAAGCCGATCATTTGAGCCAAGTTCTGGCATCTAGGAGATTTATTCACTGCTAAGGTGTCTTAGGACATTCACTGTGCAAATTCTGATGGTAATCTTGTCCGAGCAGAAAACCCATGGATTTGCAACACAAGTTATTTGTTGATTAGGATCATCAAAAGCATGAAAATTGAATGGTGGCTATGGAAACAAGAAACCATGATGAACATCACATGTAGATGGAACAAGAATGACATGTGTATTGGGACCCATCTCTTCACAATAATCTTGTGACCTTGCACAAATTTCCTTCCAGAATATTTCCTCATAGAATTTTTCCACTGTTCTGATCTTGATCTGTGGATGCTCTGCAATGATTTCCTGTGATGCAATAGCAACACAATTGAAAACATTTCGATCTTCCTTGGAAGCCAATGTAGTGGAAAATTTCTTGATCTTCCTTTCCATATATTCAAACTTCCCTTCGATACTGTCATTCATGTAACAACATCCTTTTAATGAGGTCATCTTCAGACTCTAGCACAACTCTGTGACTCATTATGGAATCCAAAATATTCTTATTGAATACAAATTGTAAAGCACATTCACTTGAAGGATTATGAAAAGGAGTAATAGGGTTGTGACTACTCCCCTCCTCCACCTTACTAAATGGTATGCACACGAACCGTAACTTGTCAAATGCTAGAAATTAACTATGTACTAGAGTCTTTGTTCACAACTCCTCCAAGTGTACCAGAGCTCATGTTACCAACTCCTCCAGATTGTACCGGGGTCATTTCGCTCAAGTTCTTCGGGTGTGCATTCAATTGGTTGTTCACATGGTTTCCAGGTTAATCAATGTTCTTGTTCTCATGGTTTATGGTATGTATGGTTTTCTGCCGAGAGCCAATGCCAATGGTGGAGGCATTGCATTTTCGATTTGTTGATACACACTTTGTATATCATTGCAAAACTTGTATGCATCTGGAAAAACCTTGGGAGTGTGTACATTCTTGAACAGTAACGATATGGTCTTGCTCAAGATGAAAGAACATGCCTACTTTTCCGATAGTTTGTGGATATATAATAGGCATAGGAAAGTTCCCTTCCCAATCTATTCTTCCAAAAAGGCCTTTCTACTGATGATGTCGATTGACAGTGTTTGGCAGGCACCAAGGAATGCAATCAACTATTTTCCTAGTACAAAACTTAACATTTTCTTTTGAAATATCTTATCAATCAACACCAGGGTGCTTAGGTATTCGATGACAACATTTGAAATTCAATTCATTCATTTCCTTGGATAAATGGTCATGAAGGACAACTTCTGCATCACGAATTTTCTTTTGAAACCAAGAGGCAAGTCACAAATTTCATATATCACTATTATAAGATGAAAATGTGCACCAAATGTAACATCTCTCAACAGTTGATCCTCATCCCAAAATGGTGGGATCCCATCAACAAACAATGACTTGAATTGGGTCATAATATCTTCGTCAGACTCATGCAATGGCTCTGCAAATGCTACTTTTATTGATATTGAGAGTGGGGTGAACCAATATCAATTATAATTGATCACCTTTTAAAAACTTTGACTTTTCAATCACATAAATGCATCCCAATATCCAGTAAAGAGCAGAAGAACAAATACATAGTGCACAACAGATTTAACGTGGACATAAACCACATAATTTTTTTCTTATATAATAACAAGATTACATTTATAGGAAGCTACAACTTCCAATATTCTCCAGCTCCAATTTGAAGGAGGCACCAACCCCCTGATTTACAGGCACCAACCTAAAGGAAGCTACAACTCCCTAGATTCTCCAGTTCCAACTGGAAGGAGTATCCAACCCCCTTTCCTTTCCCCTTCCTTCCACCCTCAAATATGTATATAAAAGAATCAACCTATCACTATCACTGTCACTATCATTGATACATCATCATCATCAAATTGGGTCCACATAGAGATACTATCTCCACATGGGTCCACATATAAAACCCAAAAACCACATAAAAACCTATGCCAATCATGTGCTGAATTATTCAAAATATAAGCCTCACAAACTGGGTCCACATGGAGATCCTAGGTCCACATGGGTCCACATATAAACCCCAACAAACTCATGGCAACATCACAACTTCATAGTAGAGCATATGGCAACATCACAACCTTATAACATAACTTGAGAATAATAAATACCTTAAGAGAATCCCTTAGACTTCTCTTACACACCAGAAGGCACCCCAAACACCTTGTGCGCACCTCAGACTTGATATCTTGCTTGGTTGCACTAAAAATGCGAAATTATATCCTGTATTTATAGTAATTCTATCCCCAAAAATTAGCTGAGCCGACCTCAAATTTCTGGCTATGTTTTTGGACGAAACAATTCATATCTCCTCATTTCCAGGGAGTTAGAGGGACTTCCATATACCGTTGTAAATGTCTCAGAATAATATTTCCAAACATGTAACTTGTGCTTCCATTTGAGTTATTTATATAGGGTAAAAACTTCCCTCAAAGATAGGGTATCCAAATTGACCACAAATAATACTTTCAACAATCTCCATCTTCTAGTCTTGATCTTGGACATCTGTAGGCTTCTTCACTTGACTGTAGGGGAATCTTGACCACACCTCCAGGGCTTCTTGTGGGCTTATTCAAAGCATATTCCTGCAAGGGCCATGCTTAAAGATACGCCATAAGGGGACCACTTTGGAGACTCCTTCAATTAAACCCACAAGATTCTTCACGTTGATCACCAATGATTGAAATTCGACATCAATGACAAAACCATTCAACAATCTCCCCCTTTGTCATTGATGGAAAAACTCATGCTCCCCTTGTCATCATGCTCCTGATCTTTCTCTCCCCTTTTGACATAAATGGAAAAGTGTAACTCTTCTCTTATGGGATGCTCCCTTTAAACTCATGGAGCTCAATAATATTTCACCGTCCTTTTCTGTCTTCTTATCCTTTCCTTCCTTGTTATATTCCTTGGAGCTCTTTTGTTTGACTTCAATCCTTTTTCTCTCCTCTTTGTCTAGGATGTATATGTTATTTGGTCTTCTTGTTGCTATTGCAACCAATCTTCCTGAGTCTTCTTCTCTTATTTCACATCTTCGGGAATCAAACTTAAGATTGTATCCCTAATAACATGTTGTACTGACACTGAGAAGATTATGCTTCAAATCTTCAACTAGTAAGACATTTGTTTCTTTTACATTTTCACTTCCAAGGTTCACTACACCTTTTCCAAGTATTTTGACACATGATTCATTTCCAAATGCAACACTGCCACTTTTTCCTTTCTTTAAGACGATGAATTTTTTTTGTTCCCCAGTCATGTGTATTCAACACCCATTGTCTATGTACCATTCATCTTCTTTATTTTCAGCAAGCAATGCTAATAGACAATCTTCCTTATTTGGATTCTCTTTCCTTTCTCACAACGTAGTTGGTTTTATGATAGGAGAATCTTCTTTTACATTTCTACAATCTCGTGCTTTATGACCAAGATTATTACATTTGTAACATACAATGTTCTAATCCATCAATGGAACAAATGGATTTTAATTTCTGTTGACAAATCCATGAGCATTTCCAGATCTACTATTTACATGATTATCCTTTAAATATCCATAATCATTTCTATTTCTCATATAGTTGTTTATTTCATTGATTTTATAGTGAATTGCTTTGTGTCCAAAGTTTCTGCAAGCATAACAATGACCAAGAAAAATACTCTCATACCTGGTGGAAAAGAACCTTCTTGGTGTCTCACCCCTTTTGAATTCTGATCTTCTATTCCAGTTGGATGTGTCATGTTCTTGCTGTTCTTGAACTCTCTCTTGTTTGTTGATTCCACTTCTAAAGGCATTTCCATAGTTTCTAGAATTTCTTTCATCTTCCTTGTCTGTTTTATTTGTGTATGTTGTCTTCAAACTGTTTTCATATCCAAGTCCTTTCTTATTAGTAGGCGATCTCTATTTGGTAATAATTTCATGTAACGTTTTAGTACTTCTTTCAATTTTTTTGTAGTAATTCAACTTTTCAGTTGTCAACATCATCTCTTTTCTTGTGTGATCCAATTCTACTTTTAATTTCTCATAATCTCCAGTCTTCTTGGCTTTATCTAATTGCTCCTTCAAGCTGTCAATTGTCTTTTCAAGATCAAGATTCTCTTCTTCACAATATTTCAATTTGTTTTTTAACTCTCTATTTTTGTTTGTGAGCTTGATATTTTCTTCTTCAACATGCTTCAATTTTTCAAGGTTTTCTTCATCTTTCTGTTCACATTCTGTGATGTCTTTGATTTCCCAAAAATATTCTATGTTTGTTTCTTCTGCCTCTGCATAAAACTCTTATTCAAAATTGATTTCATTCATTTTAGAATTTTTGTGGTCATCATTCTGAGTTTCTTGAGTTATGAAGAGAACGTCCCTTACTTCTCCATTGATTTCATTTGAAGAACTGTTGTCCTCCTTGGAGTAAAGACTCTTTTTCTTGTGGAAACTTTTCTTTTCTTCAAAAGGACATTTCTTAGCATAGTGTCTTATTATACTACAATTGAAGCATTTAAAATGTAACTTGCCTTTGTATTTTCTGGTTCCCCTCTTGAGCCTCCTTATGAAATATGCTTCTTCTTCATCTGATTCATCGCCTAGTATTTCTTCTACCCAGTGTTGTTTGTTCCTTGTTTTCTTCATGGCTTTAAAAGGTGCTTCTCTATTTGGCTGTCCATTTTTTGTATCTATCAAATCGCTAGTTTCTTCAATGGCCAAGACCTTGGCATCATATCTCAATGGAAGGGATCTCAACACTTTCTGTACAACCAAAGATTCTTTGACTTCTTCTCCTAATTCTTTGATGGCATTGGAAACTTCATCTACTCTCAGTAAATAGGTTGCAATATCTTATTTTTCGTTCATTTTCAGATTTTCAAACTATGCTCTGTGTCATTGAAGCTTGACTTGCTTGACTTTTGGATCGCCTTCATAAATATTTTGAAGTTTATCCCAAACCTCTTTAGTTGTGCTGTAACCCATCACCTTTCTAGAAACAATTGGTGTCAATGCACTTATGATCACATGCCTAGCCTTTGAATTACAACTCATTAATTTCTTCTTATTTGGATCAGTTGGAGTATTTTTCAGAACTTTATAGCCATTGAAAATTGAGAGCCAGATATCCACTCATAAAGATGTCAAGTAAGTTTCCATTCTGTTGCTCGAGTATGCATAATTGTTTCCATCAAATGGTGGACTCCCATTTGGAAAGAGGCCTTCCATTTTTTCTCACGATCTTCCTTCCAGTGATTAGACTATTTTGAAGGTAACTTGCTCTAATACCAATTATTGATACTAAGAGGGGGGGTGAATCAATATCAATTATAATTTAGCACCTTTTAAAAACTTTAAAATTTTAATCAGATAAATGCATCCCAATATATAGTAAAGAGCAGAAGATCAAATACATAGTGCACAACAGATTTAACGTGGAAATTAACCAAAAAATGTTTTTCTTATATAATAACAAGATTACATTCTTAGGAAGCTACAACTTCTAATATTCTCCAACTCCAACTGGAAGGAGGTACCAACCCCCTGATTTACAGGCACCAACATGAAGGAAGCTACAACTCCCTAGATTCTCTAGTTCCAACTAGAAGGAGGATCTAACCCCCTTTCCTTGCCCCTTCCTTCCACACTCAAATATGTGTATAAAAGGATCAACATGTCACTATCACTGCCACTGTCACTATCTCTATCACTATCATTGATACATCATCATCATAAAATTGGGTCCACATAGAGATCCTAGGTCCACATGGGTCCACATATAAAACCCAACAACCACATAAAAAATTGTGCCAATCATGTGCCAAAATATTCAAAATATGAGCCTCAAAAACTAGGTCCACATAGAGATCCTAGGTCCACATATAAGCCCCAACAACCTCATGACAACATCTCAAATTCATAGTAGAGCATACAGTAGCATCACAACCTTACAACAACATCACAACCTTATATCATACCATGAGAATAATAAAGAGCTTAAGAGAATCCCTTAGACTTCTCTTGCACAGTAGAAGACACCCAAAACACCTTGTGCACACCTCAAACTTGATATCTCTCTTGGTTGAACTAAAAATGTGAAATTCTATCTTGTATTTATAGTAATTTTGTCCCAAAAAATTAGCCGAGACGACCTCAATTTTCTCGTTGGGTTGTTGGATGGAAAAATTCATATCTCCTCATTCCTAGGGAGTTAGAAGGAATTCCATATACCGTTGGAAAGGTCTCAGAATAAGTGTTCCAACCATGTAAATTGTGTTTCCATTTGAGTTACTTATGTAGGGTAAAAATTCCCTCAAATATAATGTATCCAAATTGACAACAAATAATACTTTCAACAATCTCCATATTGCAATCTTGATCTTGGACATCTGTAGGCTTTTTCACTTAACTATAGGGGCTTCTTGACCACACCTTCGAGGCTTCTTGTGGGATTAT
Source organism: Picea engelmannii (assembly GCA_009831015.1). NCBI lineage: Eukaryota > Viridiplantae > Streptophyta > Pinopsida > Pinales > Pinaceae > Picea > Picea engelmannii. The sequence goes on along the minus strand of ML777220.1, from coordinate 415,774 downwards.
TGAAATCATTTTCCCATGAGGGCCATGTTTAAAGCTATGCCATAAGGGGACCACTTTGGAGACTCCTTCAAGTAAACCCATAGGCTTCTTCATGCCGATCACCAATGGATGACTTTGACATCAATGAAAACACCATTAAACAAATGTTTTACTTATATCAACACCAAAAATAACATCTGGCCTCTCAAGGCAATTGTATGCATTCATGGCATCCATGTGTGTATAAGATTCTATAAACACAAAACCACGACTTATTCCTTCATTTTGAGTGTCAACACGATGCAATCTCCTAATTTTACAAACAATGGTATTCACAATAGTTACCATTTCCAAATCTATCAACAATACATCATTATGGGTCATTACATCCGATAAGACTAGTCATGGGTTATCACATCCGATAATACTAGTCACGTTCTTTGCCTGATCATTGGGGTGCACCGAACACCATGCTCTCTCCATCTCTAGGATGTGCCCACACTCTTGTTCATATTGCTTCCTGGTAGCATTGACTTTGGTGCTCTCAACTCTTATTGGTGGTCGATGCTCTTCCTCACAACTCCCCCGAGTGGTTGATGTCCTTCCTATCATTCTCACTAGTTTCATGCTTTGCTTATGTTAATATGCTAAAGGTCATGAGTTTTGGGGGGTGCATGTCTTTTTGAAGGAGGACAAAGTGGAGGGGGAAAATGGGCCATGAACCCTCCTCTCCACGTAAACTTAAATATTTTTTTTATTTTTTTTGATGAAAACGGTTATATTTCATATTAGAGGGGTGGCAAAGCCACAGATTCAATTATAAATTGCCCCAAGTTTCTTCGGGCCTACAGATCAAGATACAAAATTTGTTGCAACACTGTTTCAGCAAAAGATCCAACTCTGTTTCAGCATAATTGCCAGCATTGTGTTTCAGCATCTGTTCCAGCGTTGTATATCAGCATGTGTAACAACTGTGTTTCAGCAACTGTTCCATCCCTGTGTTTCAGTGAATGAAAGCACTATTACAGCGCTGTGTTTTAGCATAAGATCCAGCTCTGTTTCAGCACTATGTTTCAGAATCTGTGTTCCAGCATCTGTGTTCCAGCAATTGTGTTTCAGCATCTGTGTTTCAGCTCTGTTTCAGCATTGTGTTCCAGCTCTGTTACAGTACTGTGTTTCAGCTTCTGTTCCAGCTCTGTTTCAGCACTGTGTTCCAGCATATGTGTTCCAGCATTTGTGTTCCAGCATCTGTGTTTCATCATCTGTGTTTCAGCTCTATTTCAACACTGTGTTCTAGCTCTGTTACAACACTGTGTTTCAGCTTCTCTTCCATCTCTTGGTACTTGGCTGAGCTTGCTTGCCAATCAACCCAATTATTCCTGTCTTCAAGCCCGATTTTCTTAGATCCTTTGTACCTGCTCGATTCAGCATTTGGGAGAGAGCGTAGGGTCTGCGTGGGTCATGGGATTTCCACTC
>ML777220.1:306313-407164 GCA_009831015.1 Picea engelmannii | reverse complement strand
GAGAGAGAGAGAGAGAGAGAGAGAGAGAGAGAGAGAGAGATGAACCTCGCCGATACACTGTGTATCAGAGAGAAAGGAAGGAACTTTTCCAATATCCGATGTATCGACGAATATGAAAGGAAGTACGCCAGTGTAAAGCTATGCACGTCAAAGACAATCATGTGAACATCTCTAGTGATAAAGCTTTGTGAGTCGAAGAAGTTTAATGGAAGTTCACGGGTGTATCGACCAAGTTCATGGGGAGGTGGCCGATGTATTGGAGAAAAAATATCTAACTCTCCGATATTGGATGTATCGACAGAAGAAGAAGTATGTTCATCGATACTCTATGTATCGAAAAAGAAAGAGGGAACTCGCCGAAATTGTGTATTGGTAGGTCAGAGTGATACAAAGAAACACTGCAAATGGTAAAGTATGGAGAGTGGGAAGCAAGACTTGGGATTTTCCATTTGCATCAGAGGGTTTGTGAAGTTTTCTAGTAGAAAAGTTTGGTATGGGGGCCCAATTTCTTCTCTTATGGAAAAGGTAAGAGAAGAAATTAGGGAGGTTTTTGGGATGGCACAACTTACTGGTAGATTCCACACATTTCCAAATTTTGGAAATTACCACAAATTTTCATTTCCTCTCAATGGTGGAACCATGCCTCCTTGGGACATAAGAGTCCATGTAAATTGTTTATTACCTTCCCATTTTCATTTTCATGAGATTAAAATTTGAATTTAGCTTTAAATTTGAGACCTTTTTCAATTTTGTTTTTTCGATTCTACCCGATGCACCTTTACGATTAAGCTCACTTTGATGTGGTGCATCCTATGATAAATTCACAGTAAGAACCCCAACTGGTGCGTCTAATCTTACTTTACTTAACTAATGCATTTTTTTAAACACCCCGCACCCGATGTCTTCTAAAATACAACGCCTACAAAACAACATGCCCATGCTTTTCAAACACATAAGCATCGATGCATTCCATTTAACCAAGCACACCGTTTAGATTACGACTTATAAAATTTAACTCAGCGGTGCAACCATTTAAAAAAAATGCACTGGTTATATTAACAGAACCGCATTGGGACATATCTTGACCAATTTTGCATAATGGGGCGTTTCCATTGATGCCCTATAATCGATGCTCTATGCTTCACAAAGCACTGCTAAACAAAACGACAGTGGTTCAATAACACTGTAACACCCGAGCGTTCATAGTAACACATTGTACCTACTTAATTTTCAATAAATCAATATAACAAAGAGGTTTCCATAGGGTCAACAACATAATCGGTGCATTATACTAGAATACACACTACTAAGCATCGTGCTGATGCTATAGAAACTATATTGCATCAGTGAGTTTTGTTACCGATTGTGCACCACTGAGTTTACATTCCATAAAATTTGGGGTGGCGGTGTGTTTATGTTAACCAAATTCACCAATGTTGTTAAAACAATCCAACCAAAAAAATATTGAGTGATGTGGTATAGAGGGGCGTCTTGTTGGATGGATTGTTACTGGTGCTCTCGACAAAATATCACACTGTTAAATAAAATGTTGGTGCTCCAATAACACGGTAGCAACGATGCATTTATATTAACACATCACATCGCTTAAGTTGCAATAAAAAAATTTAACCTTTTGGTGCCCCTAGGTCCAAACAAGGCACTAGTGTTGTAAAGAGCATGACACCGGGCCAAATTTTCACAAATTATCATCACAGTGCATCTTATGGTAAGCATCGCTAAGATACTAGATAGTGCACCAATTGAGATAAATGCACCGATTCATTCTATTAATCGAGTGCACAACCCAATTTTTGATACCATTTTTTTTCTCGATGGTGCGTCAAATAAACACAAATCACTAGTGTTGTGTACTGCAAGACATTGAGAAAAATACATAATAATTTACCATATCAGTTCATTTTATGGGATGCCCCATTACCAGTGCATTATAAGACAAACACACCAGTAACAACACATACAAAGCTAAAAATGGAGTGTCGGCGTGTTAAATTCACCTAAATGCACCTATGCGGTTAACTGACTTGCACCAGGAGAAATATTTAAAAAATATCATTATGGTGCGTCTTTTAAAATGCACCCATTACTGGTGCATCATACAATACAACGCATTGTTAAAAAATGTTCGGTGCTCCAAGGAACATAGAGTACCAGTGATTTTCATATAACAAAGTGCACTGCTTGGTTTATCATTAAAAAATTCTATCAAAGTGGTGTGTTTCGTAGAACCAAATGCACCGAGTTATAGAGTTCATATGTGAAATGGCATCACGAGTCATTTTCTATGAAAACCCTTAACCAATGCACTATATAACACAACACACCACTATAGATATCGGTGCACGACTAACAATGACACAATAGTGCATTAAATTTAACACACCATTGTTCGATGCCTTATGTTTGATATGGAGCACTAGGAGTGGTGTGTATTACGTTATTAATAACACCGATTACTTTTTCACTTTTTGTTTGCAAACATAAACTAATTTCATTTTTTGATAAATACAAATTAGTTATATATGTTTTTGTTTTATATTTTTAATTTGCTTTATCTATATATATGTTCCTAAAAATAATTTTATATGAATCAAATACGACGATGACACCGAGTGCAATAAGAGTAGGAGCATCCAGAAGAAAAACATTTTAATTCATAAATTACATATGCAAACCTCCATGATTAAATTTTGTGGAGGTTTTGCGTTGCAGAGGTTTTTCTTTATGGAGGAAAAAACAAAGGTCACTCTTTGATGCCTCTCATAATTTAGAGCATGGAATTGATCTCTGTCACTTCCTCAGTGCTCTTCTTCACATCTCCTCCTCCACGAGATGCTTGACTTTTTTCAAGATACCGTCCTCGTCATTCCTGTATCCATAATATGAACTGACGCCAATTCACTTGTAAATAACATACCTACACCTCCTCTTCTTCTTGTCAAGGGTCCTTATCGAATAGTTCTTTGAGGATGAGGAGGAATTCCATAGCCCAAAATTATCTATAACTGGGGCCCTTTCTGGTCGAACCAGGCACACCAACTTTGTTCCCTTCGAAGTCCATCATCTTGGCCCCTACTTTGGCATAGTTAGGACTACCAAGCTCTATGATCAGAGCTTCCTAGTGCCCCTTTACCTTGTTCAACAAGTAAGGAACCTGGTAGATGTATTAATTATAACACTATGTCAACCTCAAGAATGAACTAAGGTCCATATTGTATATTTAATAGAATTTAAGAAGCACATTTGGAAAAACAACCAATGATCCATAAGCTTTGTCAGCCTGCTGTATCGCTAAATATTAAGCATTTCCTTGGCCTCGACCCACTCCTCCATGATATCCTCACCCATGTACTTACTAATAAGATCATGTTTCTTCTTCTCCACAAGCATGCACTCGATCACTTTCTCATCTAGAAGGGGAACATGGGAAAAAAACTCTCACTCTCTGTACTACTAGTTTCCCTTGTCTTACTCTCCCATTTTTTCTGCCACATCCCTCATCTTTCTCAAATAGGAAAAACTTAATGGAAATGAACTCCATACTCTTGATCGTCAACTTGGAATCCCTCTAAATAGACTCGATCACACTCCACTCCCTCAATGCTCTGTCCTAAATCTCCTCCTCCGCAGGCTACTTGAATTTCTCCAAGATACAGTTCTCGTCATCCCCGTTGCCATATTAATTGGAGTCAACTCACTTGTAAATCACATACCCAAACCTCCTCTTCTTTTCCTTTATGGGGTTATCAAATAGCTCTTTGACATTAGGGAGGAATTTCTCAGCCCCACTTGTAAAATTGGTTGCTTGCATAGTCTAACATGCCATCTTCTAGTGCATGTTTACCCCAAGTGCATTCTTTGCCTCGAAGTGCATGCTTACCCCCAAAACCCTTGTTTTTTCCTTCAAAAAACTTCAATGGGAGTGGGTCTTCATATTCACTTTGATACCATGTTCGACGAAACAAGGTATTTCCACATATTAAAAACACCTTAAGCAACCACTCACACAATCAAATCAAAGATTAGTACACCAGTGTATTACGTGGTTAAAACACTCAAAGAGGGAAATAGTCCATGGCCCCAACTAATGTGGCCATTTGAGGAAATATATTAATGCAAAAGAAATTTTTTTACATAAGAGTTTCTCACAATCCATCCTTGAAAAAAATGATCCTCCAATCTCTTTAAATAGATATCATGGATCAATTAGGTGTTAAGCCATGGATCAATATAAATGTTAGTATCGATGATAATATGAGCCATCAAGTCACTTTCTGTCTAGAACATATCGTGACTATTGGATTACATAACAACAAATTCATACTAAAGAAACACACTTTTACTTAGTGACATATTAGACCAAGTTGATCGTAACTAACTCCTATGTGTCTAAATATCCTAACAAACTTCTTTATTAATAAGGAAATATTAGTGATTGGAACATATTTATCCAACAATCTTATTGAGCAAGGCACATGCTAATAAAGGGACATTACATACTAATTGAGGACAACTTCGTAAAGGACATGACAACAAATAGTCTCACAACAAATTGACAACCATATTGAGGAAGAGTGATTGAAACTCTTCCTTAGTTAAATTTAGGACCTTATCTTTAATTACTATTTTATATTAATTAGTAGCATAGTTTAGATTGAATATTTGATGTTGTGTACCAAATCCTTAATATAACATAAGAGACCAACATACACACAATGGAAAAAAGATGTGAGTGTGGAGCAAAAATCCCAAAGTGATAATAGAGATCAGTTACAAAATAACTCCTTATTCACTAGGAAACCACCCTCCAAATAACCCCAATACATCCATATAACCAAATCATATGTTCATGTCCCAATAATGACTCAATAGACCTCTATATATACACATTCTCCCCAGTTGCACATATGGACCCCATTTCAGGTAGACACATATTACATATACATTATATCCTTATTACATACACATTCAACCCCATGACATATACATTTAACCCCATATATATATCTCCCTTTGGGTCATAAAATAGTACCCCCCCTTCGAAAAGCTTTGTCTCTAATGCTTTGTAGTTAAGGTTTTACACGTGATGAAACCAAGCATCATGATTTCTTTATAGTCCTACTCCCTTTTTTCCACTAATGATTGTTGATCCATCCATATTCAACTCTTTTCGATGTCAAAGTTCCCTAATAGGTTACTTTAATTCTTTGATTCCATTGATTTTTTTATCTTCTCCAATTTGTTATAGTTGTTGGTTTTTGATAATATATCATGGAATTGTTGCTTGATGCCTTATTCCACAAAAATTGTTCATTATTCCATTATATTCCTTACTAATTTCGATATCCTATTCTTATTCTTACCAATTTAGTGGGTGTTGGACGAGAGGGCCACTCCATGGGCCTTGAGGGAACTGGTTCACTAAATATCTTGTGAGAGTCTAGATTCATGAAAGAAATATATTTATATAAGCAACATCTTATGGGTTGGGACAATCTCAATCACTAATGCTATACCAGTGGTTCTCGTAGGAGCCAAAATTTAGGGAGATATTGAAGTGATATTTTCACTCCCGCAAAGTTGTGATGAAGAATAAGTAACCAATGATTGAGTTATCAAAATGGAGGGAATTCATTACATGTGTGAAAAAGTAACCAATAGGGGGAAATTGGTGAATGAGTAATCAAGAGGGGGGAAATTTATTACATGTGTGAAGAAGTAACTAGGAGGGGGGAAAATGGTGATGCATATTAGAAGTGAATAACTAAGGTGAACCACTTGGAAGCAAATTAATTGGAAGTTCAATCATGAGTGGTGTGAAACTATACATAACTCCTTGTTTTTGTAACACCCTGCATTATGTGTAGATGCATTGACTTGCATTTTGTATAATCATAATAATAATAATAATAAGTTAATTATAAAATATAAAGTAAATAAAAAATACACTATTAAATATAGTGGAACTAAACTAAAAGCTAATAAAACTTACACTATTAAATAAAGTGAAAATTAAAGTAAAAGGTAACAAAAGTTGCACTATTAAGTAAAGTGGAATTAAAGTAAAAGCTAAAAAAAGTTGCACTATGAAGTAAAGTGGAGTTAAAGTAAAAAAGATAATTGCATGGATGACAAGTGGAGTTTATGCATGGATAAAATTAAAGAAATATTATTTAATGGATGTCGAGGAGTATGTGGAGGACTTTTGACTTTTTTATGGGGAGGGGGGGTTTGACCATGGGTGAGAGGTGATCCATGTTGAAGAGATTGCAAGGTAGATGGAAACGCAATTGACATAGTTTTATTGATTGAGGGCTTGAGGATTCTTAGGCTTATATTGAGGGGTTGGTTGGGAGGAGAGTTATCCCCCAATTTTGGTTGCACATTTTTGTTATTGTCGCTAACTGCTACTTGGCTGGAGATGGTGGGTGCTAATCTATTGTTGATATATTGTAAATCAAATTTTCATGTTCCATTTCTAGGAGAATTTCTTTCAACCTCCTTGCATATTTGGTTCCTGTAACATTTTTATATACCTGTACTTATTATTTACTTATTCAGATTCTATCAAAGATGCATTGTTAGCTGGTTAACATAATTGGTGCGATACCCTTTTTATTTAAATATGCTTTATTGGTTTTATGCACTCTGATTTAATTTTCGACCTTACATATGGTATCCGAGCCTAGGCTTAGACACTGTGGGCCTTTAGGTCCATTGTTAAAAAAATGATGGAAACCTAAAACCATAAAGTAAATTATTTAATTATTATTTATAAAAGTTACGACTTTCTTAAACATTCCCTTAGTCTTCTTGTAAAATTTGAACCATTCTCAAGAAAACAAGGAGAGAAAGTGAATAAACAAAACTTAAGTTACCATAATGACCTTCTTAACCTATGAATATATCAATTATTATTATAAGTACCATTTTTTTTTTTTTTCGAACTTTAGATCCTTATGAGCTGTCAATTCATCAAAAAAATACAAATACTAATGGATTAGATAAATATAAATAATTACGTTAATGAATATCCTAGATAATTTAGAGTGCACGAGTTAGTTTGGTGATGGTCACGATTAGTTGCAACTATCCGTGGATTGAAAAAAACACACACTCTGTTGGGTCAGAAGTTGTTGCCACTTTTTTGAATTTTCTTTCATAGGTCCAACAATTTGTTTTCATCAACACCTGCCCCTGGCTTAACACCCTCCCCATATTGATTCACTTGATCCTCAATTGTCATCAAATGAATAACTTCAATAATTGCTCAGCTTTGTTGGCCTTGACCATATACTAAAAACTTTGATGTACATACCAACCTGATCATCACACTCCTCCTTGATTTGAGTTGGTTCATACCAAGTCTAAGAGACTGCCCCTATGCTTGTGTTAAAGAATGAACTTTGAAAAGTTTCAACATGCAAATGGTAAAGTTGCAAGCAAAAAAAGTGGAATGTGGATATAGAAATCTCCTTTTCAATTGTTTTTTCACTATTACCCCATCTTACTACCCCATTTCAATTGTTATTGTTGTTTTGAAAGTCACTACTAGAACATTTCTTGGATGAACTCCCTCTTTTAACAGTGTCAAAACTTGTGCAACCATTATTGAGGTCTTTCCACTTCTTAGACTTGCTAGTATCAACAAAGGTTTCAAAATGTCACTTGTTGCTGCTTCTTGTTGTGTTTCATTCAAAGATGTAGATATGTTAGCAATGTACCAGATGTAGATACTAATAAGGCACATGAACTGCATGAATGATCTTGCAAACTATTTGATGGATTTGATGAATGTTCAGGAAAAATTTGATTTGATTCTTCTCCTGAAATTCTCATTGAATTTCCATAATTTTTTTAGCATTATTGAGTTGGTATCATGAATACTTTGGATACTTATATCCATAAGTACCTTGAGCAGTTCAAGTTGAGATTTATGTGTGTCTTCCATCTTAGTATTAAACCTTGTCCATACTAAATTCTTCGTATTTGATGGCATACAACTCTTAGAACAACTTAAGGTTATTTTAGTTGACTTGATAGAAGCACGAGTATCGCAATGCAAACTTGAGCCATGAACTATTGTTGTAGGACAAGTCTTTGTCCCTAAAAAATTACCTTCATGATTTTGTTTAGGTAGCTCTAAGATTATCAAATTAACAAAATTAACAAACACAACATTGCAACTAAAATAAGGCATCCTACTTTGGTTTCCTCCCATTTTATTAATAGGCTTGATTGATAATTTTTCTTGATTTAACATTGTTTTTTAATATATATACTACAAAGAGTGTTAATATCTTCAAATAAAGCATCATCAAAATCTTCAAAAGGGATATTTGGCAAGGGAACACAATTCTCTAAAGTAGTAGCTTCCAAAAACGTTTCAAAGAGAAAAAAAAAAGGCTATTACCTATAGAACCTTGTATACAAATCTTATTTTCCTTTTCGAAGAATCACATTTGCCATTAGGAGGGAAACATATTTTGTTCTTAACTTGTGTTTCATCCAATTTCAATGAGACTTACATAGGGTTAATAAGATCCATATGTTTGAACCTATTGATTTAAAAAAAAAAAAACTTATGGGCTAGAAGAGAATGAAGCATACACAAACATTCAATAAAGGAATACTCACATTTTTTTAGTGAAAGATATGATAAATTCTATGGATTTGGGGATTAGTTTTCTTGCATGGACATGAAGAGAAAACATGTCCTTGTATTTTTACATGGATATGGTCTTCACAAAGGTGATTAACTAATTATTGCAACAACCAATTTGGTGGCTTGGAGGTACTCTATAAAATTAACCCAAAATATTGGCTCTATTTATGTAGATAGGAACCCAAAATTCATAATAGGAGCTATAATTGTTGTTACTATAAAATTGACTCAAAATAATGGCTTTATTTATGTAGATAGGAACCCAAAATTCATAATAGGATATATAATACATGTTACTGCTAATGGATTTCATAGTGCATAAATTCAATTTATAGAGGTGATCTTTATTAATAAAAAAAATTAAACTTAGGCTTGATAAGAGGAGCTCATATTTCATTGCCTTCTCATTCAAAATGTTGTCACCTATACATCTTTTAGTCCTAGTTATATAGCAGATGAAGATTCAAAGGCAATGTTAGCACTAACATTATTTCACTACCTTTCTATATTTTAAGTTGAGTAGGTGTGATTCTGAGTTGCTAATTAGTATTTTCAAATACCCTCAGGTGTTTGGTAAAGAAGCCAGGAAAATTTGGTGTCTTCAACAACTTTGGAATTATTTCATCGATTTTTAAGTCTTGACACTTTAGCCCATAAATTGTTGTTCCATCATCAAGATTAGGTTGCTTTTTATGTGTGACACTTGGATAGAGAAGACTCAAGCATATGTGTGTGGGTGTGTCCGTGCACATTCAATATACATGTTTGTGTTTCACCAATGTTGACTTTGTTGTACACGATCCTCATAATTAATATCATATGTTTCCTTTATTTATAATCTATGAGAGTTGGATTAAATAATCTTTTTAATAATTTTTGAGTTGCTTGTAGAAAAATATTTTGTTCAGAACCATATTTATTATATAGTTTAGATATGTATGCCAATTAAACCATTAACATAGTATTAACGTTGTTATATATATATATATATATATATACCAAAGTGAAATTTTACACTAATTTAGATGAGTAATTAACATAATCTTAATTTAGTTATATATATAAACAAAGTGTGAACTAAAAGACTAAATAGGAGCACACATTTTAGGCATGGGGTTATGGAACAACCATGAAGGAATGATTATGGACCAATCATCACAAAATAATAGAAGAGATTTTGCCATTAGTAGAAACCCATTCTAATCTTAGACTTGTTAAAACATATTCCCTATGGAATGTATAATAGGGAAAGAAGTTATAATGACAATATTTGCAACTAAAATTCATATGGTGTAAAATTGGTTGTTAATCAAAGTCATTGACAACCATGGATTAGTAAATTTAGGCTTTGTTATTTTAATCTCATTGTGTTGCAAAATGTATATTTGTAATTTTTTTGTTTGCTATATAACTTTGTGTCTTTTTTGTTGGTTGTTATGAGCAATAGAAATATATTAGCGTACATAGACCTTGAACTTGGACAACTTTGTTAAAGCAACGAGGGAATTTATAAAGGTTCTTATTATTGTGAGGGAGGACTTTCTAGATTGACTTTAAAAAAGTGGAAGATTATTGAGCATAGTTAGATTATAAGATACTTGGGTAATATCCCTTTGGTATTGATATATCTCTAAAATATATATCGGAAGGCATCTTAAATATATTGTTGGCCTTTAGTTAACTTTGCTTTGAGGATGTCGCTTTTATAGGGGAGGAATTGTAATACAAAGGATTTGATCAACTAGAATTATTAGAATTATTAACTTGATTTGTATATTTTTTAAAATAAAATATAATGTTATTATTTTTTGTTTCTCTTTTGAAGTAAATAGTGTTAGTATGGATGTTAGCAAAGATATGAAATTTTAGAAAGATATAATTGGATCAATCACATATTGACCTCTAACATAATAACCATAAAAAAGAGTTGAGATTTAAAATTCCATCTTGGTCTAGATTTATTTTATGTTCACTAAGGTTTAATTAATGTGATCTAAGTTACATTTTTCAACAATTAACAAATGGTTATGTTCATGAGGGGTTAATTAGTGTGAGAAAGCTTCTTTTCTAAAAATAATTAATGCACCAAAATAATGTTTTTACTTGAGTTATTTTATCTATGCAGTTGTATGACATTGCATACATTACAAGGATGTTTTTACGAAACCTCCCTGAAAAATTTATCCCTTAGCTGTTTATAGCGGAGGTGGGTGGCCGAAGGTTTTTGCAAAGGTTTTTTGATTGGTGTGCCTTTAAACTCATTGTCACTGTTCATAGCGAAGGTTGTTAGTGGAGGTGGGTGGCTGAACGTTTTTGTGGAGATTTTTTTATCTGTGCATCTTTACGGTACATACGCATCGATGCAAAACTAAAATATAACGCACCAATACTTAGATTGTCAAACACACCATCATAAGTTATAACATAAATAACAAGCACCAATCAAAGCGCACCAGTGCCATTGGATCTTACGAACCAGTGCATATAACTTCCCTTTGACGCACCACGTAGGGTAGATAAAAAAAATTACTAGATTGATTTTCATTGTGACACCTCATCTCGTGCTTCCAAACTCTCAAGCAAGTGTCATTTCTCACTCTATTTTCAAAGACACCCTTTTTTCGATGCTCCTCGACAAGTTGAATAGCTCCACCGTGTTGACGGGAAAAATTCCCTTTCTCAACAACAGGAGTCACCCTTGGTAAGAAGTCCCAATTAGACCTCTCACTGTTTTGAATAGGGAACCCATCCAGATTTTGGCCTGATAGCCATTTCTGTTTTGGGGTTTACCAGTTGTGGCCTGGTCCACCAATGAAGGTTTCTACGCTAAAGAATGAAATGCAACTAATCTAGTATGCATGCAATTGGAAAAAACTAAGGTAATCATAAAGAAAACATAGAACCAACCATGCTCCTGTCAAGGGCTTGAGAAACAATTCACACAGAGAAAAGACAAGAATATGGATAAATAATTGCAAACACAAAATAATCTAGCATTTAAATAGTCATTTATGGTTCTATTCCCACAAATTTAGACAAATAGTTTTTGAAGAGAAGAAATAAGAATGAAACTGTCATACATAAGAGTAGTCTAAAATATGAAGTACATCCTTACAAAACTTGAGCGCTAAACCAAAATGCATAGGAATAGTCCATAAGATGTCCAACACGAGAATCATAACTCTTCAGAAAATAATTTGGCCAAATAGGCTTCTCCCCATTGAAAGTTTCAATAATAGTACATGGAATCTCAAAGAGATAAAATCACCTTACTTGGATACAATCCATCTATTTATTGAAGTTCAACGTGACTCTTAGCCTTCCGCCTTCCCCCCATGACCTTTCATTTACAAACTTTTGTCCTTATCCCCTTCAAAATGATGAGAGAACAAGGACAACATAAAAATTTATGATTTAATGTATAATATGTAGTTACATTTCAAAATTTTATTTTAGTGCTAGTGGACCATCATAGATTCTTGCCACAATACACCTCACCCACCATGAAGACTAGTCTTGACGTTGGAAAACTCTTCTCCCTCCACGTTTGATATTAGATCATCATGGGATTCAAAATTATTGTTCGATGTCATATCGTGTTTGTGAGGGTATTGTTGCATACTGGTAGATTTCCTCTATGCACGACAATTGTACCTTCATGGTTTGATTCCCCCACATGCTATGTATCTGGATTGTTGTGTATGACCTTCCTTTGGAATTTAAACCTGACACCATTCACCATGCAACCAATGGGTAAACTTAGAGTAACCTCGAAATAAAATATTAAAACCATGCATTTGAACCCATAGAACTAAATCATCAATTAATTGAGAGTTCATATATGCTTTTTTGAGTTTGATTCATGGTTCCTCTGCTCACGGTTGAGGTGTTGTGTTCTCCGGGGCTGTTGATAATGTTCCATATATTAATACTGATAAATGTGAACAATTGGTGAGGAATTTATCAAATCATATAACTATGAAGTTGTATATCTCGAAAATACCTTTTCAATGGTATAAGGAATGCATGAAATGAGCATCTGAGTCAAAAGTTATGGCCAAAATATGAAAGGCAGTTTGGTAGAGTTTTGTCCTTGTTTCGGAAAGAAAAGCACGAACTGTTGTTTCGACAAGAAAATCACAAATTGTCGTTTCAGCAAGAAAAACACAATCTGCTTTGGTATGTGTCAGTAAAGAAGGCATGAACTGTAGCAGTGGCCAGGTTTCTCAGAAGTTTCCCAGTTTGTATCAGACACTTTCCTTTCTTCGATCTCAAGTGCACTGAAGTTTTCCTCTCTCCATTCTCGGGGGCACCGGGTACGTTCTTTGCATCAACCCCGGGTGTATCGACATTGTTCCTTGCATTAATCTCTCATACCTTTATGTACAAAGAATATATTCCATGATGTTGGACCACATGATGGCGTTGTTTTCTGTAAATAATTCAAAGATTCCTTCAGATAATCCTCCCTCAATATCATGCGTAACCCAAGGCCTTCCATTTGGATACACATTAAAAAAAATTCGTCTTACAAACCAGCATATGCCTTCATCAAACTTGGACGATAATGAAACAATACAAGCCCACTCGTCAACTTTTCAAAATTTAGACATGGAACAATACTAATACTAATACTAATACTAATACTAATACTACTACTACTACTACTACTAATAATAATAATAATCTATTTTTAAGGTCACGGTCAAGCCAGACACCAAATTGGTGTATGGTGTTGTTCCTGAGTTTATACTTAAGGCTCCAAAGTATAATTTCAAGGCATCTGAAAAATAAAGAGAGTTTTTAATATGAAAAGAAAATCAATTCCGAGGGAAAGAAGCTATGTATGTTTTCTAAGCTGTATTTGTCTAGCTTCCCAACGTTCCTGGATGCTTATGTCCTGTTCAATCGTTGCCCATGAACGTTCAAGTTCAACCCAGGTGTTAGCAGTCTCTAAGATGGTATTGAACAAGGTTAAAGCGATGCTGGTATGATCTGTGAGACCAGGTTCAATATTAGGTTGTCTTGCAATAGGTACAATCATGGAGAAAAGAAAATTAAAAGATCTGTTGTTTTTATGTTTGCTTTTTCTATTTTCAATTATATGAGAAAAAATTCCTGAAAACTGAATTAATGGTATAACAATTCAGAGGTCGTTTTCTGTGTCTAAGTCAAATTTGAAAATAATTAATGTGATGAAAGCAAAACATAAAGCTGTTAAAACAAAGTGAGGCATCAATCACAAAAGAATCTCACTTTGATACGGAAGAATAAAAATGGATGTGAAACCTTTAATGAAGCATAAAATGTGGTGATCTAACTAACTCTCAGGTCTTATATTTTCTAATAGCCAACACAAAGGAAAATCTGTAAGCAATCAGATAACCAAATAAAGATGTTGTACCATAGTAGATGTTGTAACATATAACCATAGTAGATGTTGTAATAAGTTGTGATTAGACATTCATCAAAGACATACGAATAAAGATGCTAGAATATGAAAGAATAGAAGACCACCTAACTCAGGATTGACGAAATATGGAGTCTCTGGTTTGCAATTGTCTTAATTCTCGAAGAGGAGAGATTTCTTCATTTCCATCAACCAAGTAAAATCCCTCTTTTAGTCTTTTGAAACTATATTTATACAAAAGGTTACCAACCCTAGATGGTTGGAATTTTCCTTACTCCTAGATATTAACGGTTACAAAATAAAAACTTGAATTGTTTCACTTGGTTCCTTTCTATCTCTCTTTCATACTGGCAGAACGGGCATGCATCTGTTACTTCATTATTTATTTGAAGTACTTCCTTTACCTGGCTCAAGACACTTGACGCACCTGCTTATAAATTGTACTAAAATCCTGGAAGGCTCTATCACATCCTTTGCCTAAAAAAGATACAACTTTCTCTATAATTTCGACAACTTGTCTTCAATCCTTTTATCTTCAAAATTTATTGACTGCAACTGTAAATTTGGCTTCACCAACCATCTATCCATTTGAGTGACCTCAACCTATTTCAACTGTGAAATTTCAATTTGTGCTTCATTCAATCTTTCTTGGATGTCAAGTTGATGCTTTATAACATTGATTTGTCCTAGTACTCTAGAACAAATGTCCTTTCCAATGCCTAATGATTTTTTATTTAGCAAATCAAAAGCCTCTTCACAATCTTCCTTTATTTCTTTGGCCATTTTCTTACTCTCGGCTATATTGGCCTCCCATGCCTTTAGTATTATATCACCCCTGATTTTTTCTGTGACAATCAATCTGGGAGTTACTGGTACCTCTTCTCTAGCTGAAGATACGACTGGCTTTTGAAAGGTGGTTCGGGCCACAGTAGCCTCTTTTTCTCTGAAACCAATGTTATCTAATGATTGACCCATCTCCCGAAAATAATATTGGATGGTCCCTACCTTAGAAAATAGGCTTTGTTGTACTCCTTCTAGCTTCTGATGCACTTCCAGTGACTAATCCTGAAACACTGATATATTTACAACCTGATTTTCAGTAGAACTCAATTTAGCTTGCAACTGCCTTACTAATTCTTCTCGTTGGATGACCTGCCCTTGACTTGCTTGAGAAATCTTGTGTACCTCTTCAAGATTAGATTTAAGTTGTTGAATTTCGTGTCTGTCTTTGGCTCTGGCCTGTTTGGTTCCTTTTCTAACCTCACTTTTGATATTATTCTCTATATTCCTTATTTGATCTCGCAGCTGATTTATCATCTGATTCCTCTGCCTTAGCCTTTCTTTCAGATTATCAATAGAGAATAAGTTGGCCATTGCAAAAGCTCCCAAAGAGCCTACCACCTCTGTAGAAAAATCTTCTTCTTTCAAATTTTGCCCATCTAACAATACTCTGTGCTTTTTTACGATTGCACCCTCTCTCATGTGCATTTATTTCTTCACCACGACCTTTCTTTTCTTACTGAAAAAGAACTCGGTGGGAGGTATCTCCTCGACATGGATAGGCATGAAATCGCTTATGAACATTGCCTCTGTATTAGGGTTTCCTCTGGTGAACTGTAATGGCGTGATAGCCTCAATGGGGTTGTTGATCTCTATGGATAACTGTTTTCCATCTCTGTCTATTGTTGGTTTGTTGGGTGAAGACAATGGCTTATCTTTGCCTTGTTTTTTTAATGTTTCTGATTGATTTTTAGACTAGTCGTCAGATACCTCTGTCACTAGGATTTCCTTTTTCTGAGATGAGAGTTCAGAACTATATGGGTTTTCTAGGGCTTCTTGTTTGTTAGATCTCTCGACTTCTGGGTTCTGGGTCTCTATTTGTTGTGTATCTGGAGATTTTAGGCTTTTCCCTTGTAATACTTTGGGTAGGCCACCTCTTCAATGTTTTTGGAAATTGTAAAACTCAACCATTTCACCAAGTAGCAGAGCTTGAACTCGGATCATAACTTCCTGGTAAGATCTTATGCCTCGGAAAATTTCATCATGAGGGGACTCTTCATGTTCATACTTTTTGAGATTGCAACTGGCAATATGGTTTCCCACGACCCTCTGTGGGTCATGCTTTTTGAATTCAATGTTAACCAACTTTATCTCTTCTAAAGCTGTAGGCTCCACCTTGGAGTGACCGAAATCAAATAAGGAAAATGAACCAATAGACAAAGGAAAATATGGCCATACCTTTTTCTGCACGGATTTTAGCTCTTTACTAATCTTGTTGAGTACAGTTTGTCGTGCAACTTCACGGCACACCATTCTATTTGGTAACAATTGCGGTAATGCATATGGAGGGATCGAGCAGTCGGAAACTCTGATATAAGAGAAATGTTTCTCTATGTACCAGTCCGCCACCTTACCCAGGATAACCATAACCTTGTCTAAAATTCTTGGCGGTGGGTGAACAAATATAACAATATGCATCGGCACCACGACCTAATTACATATTTCGTAAAAGAAATCCTTTGCCTTATCTTCCCAGATCTTTGAATGGTAATCATGAATGGTTTCTGCACTGTCTGGAGTTCAGCTCCAACTCATCAGTGGGAAAGGTGTCATGAAATAGATAGCATCCATAACATAAGCTGACATAAAGAATGAAGTTGGTTTCCCTTTGGTTTTCTTCATTTGGTACTCTGAGATTTTGCTAGCCAAATTATCTGACAATATCTTTGCCTAGCCAAAAGAAAATCCTTTCGCCACCGAGTGAATAATGGGAACCCATGGTAGCAATAAATGGGTTGTGTTCTCCTTTCCATAAATTCTGCACATTATCATGGCTATATACATGAATTATGGTTCAAGCGATGAGATGGAATATACGCCGTGAGATTCGGCTCTTTTCGGGGCGTGAAGACTAGTCTTTGATCAGGTCGGAAAGACTCTTTCCATACTAATCACTTTCCTTATTATTAAAATTCATAAGAAAATTGGCGTTATAAACAAATTTTGGTGTTGCAGACAATTTATACATGACCTGTATGTGTTCTGGTCGAAATGACCCAACAACTACTTTATGAGAGTTGAATATCATTTGAGTCAGGATATCTACATGATCCAGCAACCATCTAATCATGTAGGTGTAAGGTAAAAGCCTCGGCCTGGTTGCTATCTTATGCAGTTCTGCTTGAGCGATAATCTTATATTTGGTAGATAAGTTATCCTTTTCATTGTCGCTTGAATCATCGATACAGTTTACCACTTCATATTGTATGGTGTTGAACACATGTGTCCAGGTTTTAACTGTGCTTATACTTCTGGGTGAAGTATCAAAAATAATATCTATGTTCTGGCCAGAACTTTCACCAGCTTCTTTAAGAACTTTCTGTGGAGCCATGATATGAAATTCAGAGTTTTGTTACTTGTTACAGAGAATGAGAATGCAGACAACTAGTTATTTCACTAAGCCAGCTCTAAGAAAACAAGAAAGTGATTTAGAACTAAAAATCCTCTTTGCCTTAAACGCATAAACCATGTGTATACCTTCACTGACAACGCGTTTAATTCCTTTAATAAAAATATTTGGGTGTTAAAATCTGATCCTATTTGGAATCATTTCCCTAAATCAAATATTAATGTCAATTATGGTCAAAATCTCGGGAAAAGCACAAAATTTGAATGTATCCGAGTTAATTTTAAGCAATAGATTAATTAGAGTATAATCCTCATTTAGTACCTTAATTAATCATACCTAACACTTAATCAAGTTTTCCACGTTTCGGGTCTCGGGGATCTTTAAAGCAGTTTAAACTAAGACTTACGAAACGCGAAGTCATGACAGGTTTTAATTAACTATAATCATATTTAACTCTCTTAATTAATCGTGATTAGTTTTAAAATGTCAGGGTTTCGGGTATCAACACTTCGAAGCCTTTATATGTAAGAGCATCCTGAATTGCGAAGTCACGACGAGATTTACTCTTTGTTAATCTCACTTAATCGTTAATGAACCTAGCTTAACAATTTAATACTTTCGTGAGTTCGGGTATCGAGACTTCAAAGATGTTCAATATTGAACCTTCGTACTTCGCGAAAACCCGACTCTTGAAATTTCAAAAGCAAATCTTTATATAGATTGATTCATTAATTGAAAAGGCGGCTCCATAATCTGCTAAGACATTTAAACCGTTGGATTGATCGAAATACTTCATTTTGACAGTGATTATCCAAGTGCATTTTTGTGCTTTTTATTTAAACAAAAATGAAACTTATTTTAGTCTAAGGTTTAGAAAAATATATACGTTTCAACATAGGCTCCATCTAGGGATCTCATCTTCTTACGGGATGAGAAGAACATGTAGACCGAGTGCCTTTATTGGGTAAATGGAGTCATTATTGCAGTTCTGTGAACACATTCTGAAAGGAAATACAAAGAAAGACTTAGGAATTCATCCATACCTCCGAAAAATTTCAAAACTTAATCATTCATCAATCTTGAATTTAGGACTTAATTACTTCCTTCTCTTAAACTGATTTTAGAATTGCTTGAGATAATCAAAACAACCTTAATCAATCTATCCGACTTTGTTCAATTTTATTTGCATCAAGGCAAGGTGATTTTAATGTTTTAAACAGGGAGTCCCGTGTTAGCTTAGAATGTAAATCTAGCCTGAAAAAGGAAATAGTTGTCAGAGTGCGTTATAATACATGTATAACAACCTTATAGATATCATAGACATTGCTTCACTGCCAGCGAGCCTGTTTAGTACCCCGGTGAAGTTATCTAATTCCCATATTGAATTTCCTTTCATCACTTCAATTAATAACTTTGAATTTAAATGTTGAGATGAGGGCAATCATTTTATGAATTTACTTTCATCATCTCTGTTTAGACTAGATGGGGGCAATCATTTTATGAATTTCCTTTCACCATCTATCTTATATTTAATCAAACATGAAGTGAGGGCAATCAATTTGTACATAATAAAATATACCAGGGATGATATCCATTTATATTTTAGCAATAGAGGTTCGTTAACTCACTTTGATTACTCTGAACTAATCATCTTCTGACTATCAAAACATCTTCGCTTACCAAGATGTTTTCATGGAGAATATTTTTTTTTCCAGGGACTTTCCTTGAGTGAATTTAATCAGTTTAAGTCTAGTAAAAAGATTAAATAAATTAGGCTTAACTCAAACATACTTTGTATTTCAGTTAAGTCAAGAATATCATTAGAATTATTGCATGTTCTCAAGTCGAAAACTTGTTCTTAAGCTTTCAGAGTCAAAGTGAAGCTCTTTTTCTTCTTTGAAGATTAGGAAGAAAAGTTTTTTTTTTTTTTTTTTTTAGGTGACAATATTAACTCACATGAAACTTCCGACAATTTCACCAATATTTTTTCTGAAAAATTGACTTGGGTTAACAAGATGAAAGTTCATACCTCAAAATTTTTCGTATTTTATGTTAAGCAAATTGTTAGTTTATCACCTGTTTTGAGGGAGATTCAATGTGAGTATTGATTCCTTCTAGAGATTATCACCCTGTTATCAGCCCGTATCTTGCAATAAGATGGATCATGAAAAATGTCAGGAATTATTTGCTGATTGGAAAGCTTCATGTTATATATATATATATATATATATATATATATATATATATATATATATTATTCAGTGAAATCAACTAACCTGTTTCTATTTATGATGAAAATAAAAACCTACCAAAGGACACAAATTATAATAAAAAGTGAAAACCAAACTGGTATGTACAATGAGAGTTTGGGACTGTATTATTGCACGAAATGTTTGAGGTAATGCCCATTGATAGGGGCATTAAGAATTTCTCCGTCAATATTTTCTAACGAAAATGCATTCTTTCCCTCAGAGGATAAAATTTTGTACGGTCCGCACCAGATATGATCAGACTTACCATGTTTCCCAGCATCCTCTTTTTTGGCTTCCCATTTTAGAACCAAATCACCAGGGAGAAATTCCCTATCTTTAGCTTTTTGGTCAAATAAGGCTTTCATATTATCTTGATATTTCTGTAGTTTTTCATCTACTTCAGCCCTATTTTGTTGAACTTCAATCAATTGTTTTATCCTCCTGGTAATGTCATTTGGCTCTTCTTTTGAGTCTTTCCATAGTTTCATTACTGGCAGTGCTAGATTTATGGGCAAAATAATGTCAGTACCATATACCATTTGAAATGGAGACATTCTGATTGATCATTTTGTGCCTATCCTGTTATCCCATAAAACATATTTTAAATGTACATGCCATGCTTTCTTATTTTCGGTTAGTACTTTCTTAATTATAATGATTAGGCTTTTGTTGGATGACTTAGCTAATCCATTGCCCTGTGGATAGTAGGTCGTGGAGTGTCCTAGAACGATATTATACTTTTAGCAAAAGCTTATCATGGCCATGGATTTGAAGGCCTGAGCATTATTAGTAACTATTTTTTGAGGACAACCAAATCTTGATAGAATATTCTCCTCCAAAAAATTGATCACTACTGTGTCTGTTGCGTTTCGCGTAGGAATAGCTTCCACCCATTTAGTAAAATAGTCTGTAGCGGTCATAATCCATTTATGTTGAGCACTCAAGTGTGGATAGATTTCTCCAATAAAATCAAGACCCTATTTCTGAAATGGAGCTTCAGTTTTAACTGGAACTAAAGGTAATGCTGGAATTTTCTGCTTGCCTGTAAACAACTAACAAGGATTACAAGTTTTGACTTTAGTGTTTACATCAGTGAATAATTTCGGCCAGTAATACCCGAATCTTAATATTTTATAAGCCGTTGCTCTCCAAGTGTGGTGTCCTCCACACACTCCTTCATGGAATTCATTTATAACTTTTTCTGTTTCAGATTCTACTAAACAACTCAGTAAGAAACCTAGGGGATCTTTCCAATATAATTGACCATCTATAATACAATATTTTACAGCGTGTAACTTCAATGTCCTAGCTTTAGATGGGGTTAGGTCATTGGGGCATTGAAGGGTCGATAGATAAGAAACAATGTCGCTGTACCAAGCTAAAGAAGAGATTTTTTCTAAAATTTCAGTTGTGGGCATAGTGACATCAAGCTCGTCTATCTATAAAAATCCTTCGTACTCCTACATATGATTTATTCCGAGGGATTTTAGATTTGATTCAGCCAGCAATTTAGCCAAGCCCTGGCCTTTAATAAGTTTTGTCAGTTTAACTTCCAGGTCGAACTCCTGAATTTTGGCTAACTATCTGCCTCTCCTTCCATCACTATCGGGTTGAATCAATATATCTTTAACAGAACTGGTGGGTACATAAGCAATGATCTTTGAATGTAGTACATAAGTTTTGAAATCTTTGAGGGATTTCACCATTACGTAAGCTTGCTTTTCCAATATGTCATATTTTAACTCAGAATCTCTAAGACTTTTACTAAAGAACGCAATCGGCTGCTCAAAACCCTCGTCATTCTTCTGTAACAATACGACTGCAATAGTATGCTCGGAAGCAAATGAAAAAATAAAAAATTATTTCAAATAATCGGGACTTGCCAGTACTGGTGCTTCACCTATGACCTTATTAATACATTTGAATGACACCTTAGCCTCGCTTGTACTCTTTACCTCATTGTCCTTCTTGAACATATCTATAATCAATTTTACAATTTCAACGAAATTCATAATGAATCTTCTCAAAAAAATTATTTTCCCTAAAAATGACTGAATTTCTTTCCTATTCCTAGGAATATTAATAGTATCAATTGCTTCAATCCTTTTCGGGTCAATTTTAATTCCATCCCTAGATACTATATGGCCCAAGAGTTTACCTTCTTGCATTGCAAAATGAGATTTCTTGGGATTCAGAGACAAACCAAATTTGTGACATTTTTTGAAAGTTTGCTTGAGGTGTACTATATGTTCTGCATCAGATTTAGAAAAAATAGTTAGATCATCGAGATAAATAACAACAAACTTATCTCTTTCGCCGATGAAGGCGATGTCCATAGCTCGTTGTAAAGTGGCTCTTGCATTCATTAAACCGAAAGGCATTTTATCATAAATAAAGGTGCCCCAGGGGGTAGTGAACACAGTTTTCTCTTTATCATCTTGATGTACTACAGTTTGATTGTAGCCTGAAAATCCATTAATCATAGACATTCTATTATCTCCTACTACTTTCTCTAAAACGTGATCCATTTTAGGCAATGCATAATTGTCTTTGAGTGATGATCTGTTTAAATTCCTAAAGTCTACACACAGTCCGATTTCACCATTTTTCTTTCTTACTGGAACTAAATTAGCTTCCCACTCGGAGTATCTGAGTGGGATAATGATCTTGGCATCCAGAAGTTTATTTACTTCTTTCTCTATCACTGGAAACAATATAGGGTTAATCTGTCTGAGTTTCTGCCTGAATGGTTTTAGAGGAATTTTGTGTTCCATTATAGTGGTATCATAAGTTCTTAATTCGTCATAGGACCAAGAAAAAAAATATTTATACTGTCTAAGCAACTCAACATACTTAATTTTTATTTCATGAGGAAGGTACTTAGATAATTTTACCAACCTAGGAGTTTCTTTGGTGCCTATATTACAATCTTCAACTTCTTCTGACTAAGGTTGTAAAGTGGAATCCAAAGGAATGTCGTCATGATTAAATAACCTCTCTAAGGGGATCATGCCTTTGGGGATCTGATTATTTTTCAAAATAAGCATACAATGATTAGAAATCTTATCTTGAAACTCTTGAAGATCTTCCCCTTCCTGCATGATCAAAGCGAGATCATTCTGATTTTCTTGGTCGACATGTGTTTCGACAAAGTCATCCACCATTTCTAAAAATTTCCTGATTTGTTCATCATCCTCGAAAACCTGCCAATGTTGAATATTATTCGGTATGGAAGGTCTATGTCTCATCTCTATATCGTATTTAAGTTTGAAAACCGTTGGAGGCACAAAGGTTGAGGCATCTTTAGCCAATGAATCTGCCTGTTGATTCTCAGTTCTGGGGATGAAATGAACATTAACTAATGAGAAAAAATTATCGATTAGATCCCAAGCGCAATTCC
The DNA here is from genome assembly GCA_009831015.1 of Picea engelmannii. Classification (NCBI taxonomy): domain Eukaryota; kingdom Viridiplantae; phylum Streptophyta; class Pinopsida; order Pinales; family Pinaceae; genus Picea; species Picea engelmannii. Next base: position 384,010 of record ML777220.1, on the reverse strand, counting down.
TATCAGATATCAACCTTGGGTGCTTAGCTTGGTATTGACGATTAATTTGTTTTATGATCAGTTTGACGTCACCATAGACTTCTAAGTTCTTAATCTTTAATTTTCTGGCAGCTTCTAATCCTAAGACTAGGGCCTCATATTCACATACATTGTTAGTATAATCTATGTCCCACTATAATTTGTAAGAAAATGGAATAATGAACTCATCGTCAGGTGCCACAAACAACACTCCAACTCCTGCTCCTTCACAAAATGAAGCACCATCAAAATACATTTTCCAAACTCCAGAACTATATACATCTTTACCTATCTTTTCTTCTTTTTCTTTTTCTATACAATTTACTTCTATACATACATCTAAATCATCATCAATGGATAAAATACAATTCCCTAAATCCCAATCGACAATATAAGCATGGTAGTTATTTGGGTTCAACGGATCACTTATCGTAAACACCAACCTTGTTTCTCTGTACAAGCGTGTGAACTGTCCTCTGAAGATCAGGATTGTGGCATATGTCATGTCGAGTTGGAGGGATCCTTCGAGTTTGGTGCCCCAAGACCTGGATAACAACATGCCATACTTTGGAGGTATATCAATGACAGCCACATCCATCAGAATGCTTTTTACATGAATATGTGCAAGATTAACTACTAAATCCTTTATCATATCTATAACATTTAACCTTTCTCGAATCAAAAGAATACAAATCTCCATATGGTCAAGTGATTTCGAGACCAAGTCTATCCATGATGACTTTGGGCATTACATTGTGAGAAGCTCCAGAATCCAACATGCAATTATGGAGCAGGTGATCATGCACAGTTAACGTAATATAGAAAGGGGCGACAATATCTCTGGCACCTTCAAAGTGTGGACCAAAAATTAGATTAGGATTATCATCTTCTAAATTTATAACATCAGCCTGACTTTCATTATTTGAAAAATTAATCATTTTAGCAATTTGCTTTCTATATACTGGGTTTTTTTCCAGTTCAACCAGAGGTATAGGGATTTTAATTTTATCAATTTCATTTTCTAGACTGAAATTTCCCGTTGTCTTATCAACTTCTCTAGTTTGAATTTGTATCCCCTTCCTTTCTGATTTATTAATTTCTGGTGTTTTTGCTTCAGCCACAGGAACCTCCGCTTTCCTTGTATTAATAATTGGTGTTTCTGCTGGCTTTGTCTTGGTAGACTGTGTGTTAGCGATCTTGGTTTTAACAGTCTGTTTTTTAGCATATTTTGAAGCTGCCTCGTCTGTTTCCCCTCTCGGCAGAATTTTCTTCGGTGGGGCGGTCGTGATATTCCTATTTCTAGGCCTTAGATTGTATTTCTATTGGAGTTCGGCCATTATATTATCAACGATTCCTTGATAAGCTGAATCTTCTATAATATTTATTTTCTCATCATTTTCAGACTTGTATTCCATATTTAAATATTTTTCATAATCTTGTCTAGTCAAATAAGGTTCTTGATAATCATCACCAAGATTATTTATATCTTCTTCTAACTCCTCAAAATTTTGCATGTCTTTTCCTCCTATAAAATTTTCATTCTTAAAGGGGACCTGGATCTTTTGTTCTTCATTCTTAATTTGTCTTTGTTGTATGTGAGGGTTAGGATTCCTTGTAAAATCCTTTCTAGGGAACTGATCATTCTTTGATTGGTCCAATTCCATTCTCGATATTTTATTCGACACTTCTTTGATTATTCTCGCCATGTCATCCATCTTATCTTCAGAAGACCTCCCAGATCCAGACGGTCCTGCTTGTTCTCTGTACCGTCTAGTTTCTTTATTTCTTCTTTCAAATTTAGCCTTTAACTTTCCCGATGCCATCATGTTTGATTCAATTTCTACAACGTCATCCTACATTTTAGTGATATCAACAGATCTCCTTTCTCTCAATAGTAGAGCGAAATCCAGATCAAAAGCCCCAACAAAAGTTACTTTTGCTGCAGGTTGGGAAGGTTTAACCTCAGTTGAAATGTTATTATATAATTTATTGAATCTTTGGGTAAACTTAAGAATTGATTCTGAATTTTTCTTTCTCAAAGCTCCAAACTCGGTTAGATAATAAAGATGATCTTTCCATTCTCCCCATTGTCTGATAAAATCATTTTCTAACTCATCATATGATCCTATGGATCCTGTTGGCAGTCCTCGGAACCAGGTTCTCACCTAAACTTCAAAATTTTGAACACGGAGCCTTGAATAAACATCCTTGTGTTCAAGACCAAGGATGTCAGCAAATTTATCAAAGAAATTGATGTGTTCGGTAGCAGTCAAATATCCTTCCCTAGTGAGCTTCGGTAAGATTTTCATATAATTTTCAGGTAGATCGTGGAGAGGGACTGGGAGGAACAAAGGGGCATACCTAGTAGCTACTTTGGCAAAGATTCTAGGGGGTGGGGGTGGGGGTGGTACTTGACTGCCCCCTCCTCCCCCAGCAGCACCACCTCCTTCGGTCGCAACCATTGATAATTTAGAGGGTGAAACTTGGAGATTATAGAGAAGACTTTTAAAGGTTTGTGGTGACCTTTCAGTTACATCTGGATAAAGCAGAAAGGTTTCAGAGAACTAACTTTTGGGAGACAGGAAATTTGAAAAATAGGGAACTGGAAAAATAGGATTGGTTTCTTCGGACTCACAGGATGTGTACACAGGAGAACCAACATAACCAACAGGAGTCGAGTCAAGGTATACAATATATTCTTCTAAATTTTGAGAGGTTGTGGATTGAAATTCGGGAACTGATGAAATGTCAATCGAATAAGGAAGTGAGATAACTCTTTTACCTCTATTGGTAAAGGAGACGGTCGGAAAAGTTTCGGCTTTAAATTTGGGTAACACCAACTCAGGTCCTAGGGTTTCGATTCTATCGATGGATGTTTCTCTGAAAAGGAGTTGGGTATTCAGTTTTTCAAGTAGATCCTTATTATTTGATTGTGTGGATTTAGGTTGATAAAGCTTACTCGTTGATGAAGCAGTCTGTTTAAGGTATCTTCTTGGTTTCAAAAGTTTTTCAGGGTTGGATATAGGCGAGGTCTATTTATCGTCTGGATTTTTTTTTTTTTTTTTTTTCGATTAAATTCCAGTTTATTAGTTGTGGAGTGGCCAAGTGAAATATAAAATTTATCCTTATAAAGTATTCAATCTTTGTTCACTATCAAAGAAAGAAACTTACCAATGTCATTCTTCCTAGGGAAAAATAACTTCGTTTCTTCGATCCCCAACAACAGCGCCAAGAAGATGTTGTTCTTGAGTTTATACTTAAGGCTCCAAAGTATAATGTCAAGGCATCCGAAAAATAAAGAGAGTTTTTAATATGAAAAGAAAATCAATTTTGAGGGAAAGAAGCTATGGCTGATTTCTAAGTTGTCTTTGCCTAGCTTCCCAACGTTCCTGGATGCTTATGTCTTGTTCAATCGTTGCCCATGAACGTTCAAGTTCAACCCGGGTGTTAGCAGTCTATAAGATGATATTGAACAAGGTTAAAGTGGTGTTGGTTTGATTTTTGAGACCGAGTTCAATATTAGGCTGTCTTGCAACATATATAGTCATGGAGAAAAGAAAATTAAAAGATCTGTTGTTTTTATGTTTGTTTTTTTCTATTTTCAATTATATGAGAAAAAAATCTTGAAAATTGAATGAATGGTATAACAATTTAGAGGTCGTTTTCCGTGTTTGAGTCAAATTTGAAAATAATGAATGTGATGAAAGAAAAAAATAAATTTGTTAAAACAAAGTGAGGCATCAATCACAGAAGAATCTCACTCTAATACAGAAGAATAAAAATGGATGTGAAACCTTTAATGAAGCATACAATGTGGCGATCTAACTAACTCTCAGGTCTTATATTTGATAATAGCCAACATAGAGGAAAATATGTAAGCAATCAGATAACCAAATAAACATATAACCACAGTAGATGTTGTACTAAGTTGTGATTAGACATTCATCAAAGACATACGAATAAAGATGCTAGAATATGAAAGAACAAAAGAACACATAACTCAGGATTGACGAAATATGGAGTCTCTGGTTTGCAATTGTCTTAATTCTCGAAGAGGAGAGGTTATTCATTTCCATCGGCCAAGAAAAATCCCTCTTTTAGTCTTTTGAAACTATACTTATACAAAAGGTTACCAACCCTAGACGGTTGGAATTTTCCTTACTCCTAGATATTAACGGTTACAAAATAAAAACTTGAACCGTTTCACTTGGTTCCTTTCTATCTCTCTCTCATACCGGCAGAATGGGCACACATGTGTTACTTCATTATTTCTTTGAAGTACTTCCTTCACCTGGCTCGAGACACTCGATGCACCTGCTTAGAAATTGTACTAAAATCTTGGAAGGATCTGTCACATCCTTTGCCTAAAAAATATACAACTTTCTCTATAATTTCGACAACCTGTCTTCAATCCTTCTATCTTCAAAATTTATTGACTGCAACTATAAATTTGGATTCACCATCCATCTATCCACTTGAGTGACGTCAACCTGTTTCAACTGTGAAATTTCAATCTGTGCTTCATTTAAGCTTTCTTGGATGTCAAGTTGATGCTTTATAACATTGATTTGTTGTACTACTCCAGAACAATCGTCCTTTCCAATGCCTAATGATTTTTTATCTAGCAAATCAAAAGCCTCTTCACAATCTTTCTTTATTTATTTGGCCATTTTCTTATTCTCAGCTATATTGGCCTTCCATGCCTTTAGTATTATATCACCCCTGATTTGTTGTGTGACAGTCAATCTAGGAGTTATTGGTACCTCTTCTCTAGCCGAAGATACGATTGACTTTTGAAAGGTGGTTCGGGCCGCAGTAGCCTCTTTTTCTCTGAAACCACTGTTATCTAATGATTGAAACATCTCCCGGAAATAATCTTGGATGGTCCCTACCTTAGAAAACATGCTTTGTTGTACTCCTTCTAGCTTCTGATGCACTTACAGTGCTTGAGCCTGAAACAATGCTATATTTACAACCTAATTTTTAGTAGAACTCAATTTAGATTGCAACTGCCTTACTGATTCTTCTTGTTGGATGACCTGCCCTTGACTTGCTTGAGCGGTCTTGTGTACCTCTTCAAGATCATAATTAAGTTGTTGATTTTCTTGTCTGTCTTTGGCTCTGGCCTATTCGAGTCCTTTGCTGACATCACTTTTGATATTTTTCTCTATATTCCTTATTTGATCTTGCAACTAATTTATCATCTAATTCCTCTACCTTATCCTTTCTTTCAGATTATCAACATAGAATAAGTTGGCCATTGCAAAATCTCCTGAAGAGCCTACCACCTTTGTAGCAAAATATTCTTCTTCCAAATTTTTCCCATCTAACAATACTCTGTGCTTTTTTACCATTGCACCCTCTCCCATTTGCATTTCTTTCTTCACCGTGACATTTCTTTTCTTACTGAAAAATAACTTGGTGGGAGGTATATCCTCGATAGGGATAGGCGTGAAACGGATTATGAACATTGCCTCTATATTAGGGTTTCCTCTGGTGAACTGTAATGGCATGATAGCCTCAATGGGGTTGTCAATCTCTATGGATAACTGTTTTCCAGATCCATCTATTGTTGGTTTTTTGGGTGAAGACAATGGCTTGCCTTCCCCTTACTTTTTTAATGTTTCTAATTGATTTTTAGACTGGTCGTCAGATACCTCTTTCATTGGGATTTCCTTTTTCTGAGACGAGATTTTAGAACTATCTGGGTTTTATAGGGCTTCTTGTTTGTTAGAGCTCCCAACCTCTGGGTTTTGGGTCTCTGTTTGTTGTGTATCTAGAGATTTTAGGCTTTGCCCTTGTAATAATTTGGGTAGGCCACTTCTTTGGTGTTTTTGGAAATTGTAAAACTCAGCCATTTCACCAGGTAGCAAAGCTTGAACTCGGTTCATAACTTCTTGGTAAGATATTACCCCTCGAAACATTGCGTCATGAGGGGACTCTTCATTTTCATAATTTTTGAGATTGCAACCGGCCATATGGTTTCCCATGACCCTCTGTGGGTCGTGATTTTTGAATTCAATGTTAACCATATTTATCTCTTCTAAAGCTGCAGACTCCACCTTAGAGTGACCGAAATCCAATAAGAAAAATGAACCAATAGACAAAGGAAAAGATGGCCATACCTTTTTCTGCATGGATTTTAGCTCTTTGCTAATCTCGTTGAGTACAGTTTGTCATGCAACTTCACGTCACACCAGTCTGTCTGGTAAAAATTGTGGTAATGCATATGGAGGGACCGAGCAGCCGAAAACTCTGATATAAGAGAAATGTTCCTCTATGTACCAGTCCGCCACATTACCCAGGCTAACCATAACCTTGTCTGAAATTATTGGTGGTGGGTGACCAAATATAACAATATGCATCGACACCACTACCCAATTACAGATTTCATAAAAGAAATATTTTGCCTTGTCTTCTGAGAGATTTGAATGGTAATCATGAATTTTTTTTGCATTGTCTAGAGTCCAGCTCCATCTCATCAGTGGAAAAGGTGTCATGAAATAGATAACGTCCAGATAGCGTCATGAAATAGATCGCCAGATTATCTGACAATATCTTTGCCCAGTCAAAAGAAAATCCTTCTGCCACCGAGTGAATAATGGGAACCCATGGTAGAAATAAATGGGTCATGTTCTCCTTTCCATAAATTATGCACATCATCATGGCTATATACATGAACTGTGGTTCAAGTGACGAGATGGAATATACGTCGTGAGATTCGGCTCTGAACTTTTCGAGGCATGAACACCAATCTTTAATCAGGTTGGAAAGACTCTTTCCATACTGATCACATTTCTTATTATTAAAATTCACAAGAAAACTGGCTTTATAAATGAATTTTGATGTTGCAGACAATTTATACATGACCTGTATGTGCTCCGGTCGAATTACTCAACAACTACTTTTCTGAGAGTTGAATATAGTTCTAGTCGGGATATCTACATGATCCAACGCCCATCTAATCATGTAGGTGTAAGGTAAAATCCTCGGCTTGGTTTCTATATTATACATTTCTTCTTGAGCGATAATCTTATATTTGGTAGATAAGTTATCCTTTTCATTGTTGCTTGAATCATTAGGACAGTTTTCCACTTCGTATTGTATGGTGTTGAACACATGTGTCCAGGTTTTAACTGTGTTTATACTTATGGGTGAAGTATCATAAACACCGTCTATGTTCTGGCCAGAACTTTCACCAGTTGCTTTAGGTGCTTTCCGTGGAGCCATGATATCAAATTCAAAGTTTCGTTACCTGTTACAGAGAATGAGAATGTAGAAAACTAGTTATTTCGCTAAGCCAGCTCTAAGAAAACAAGAAAGTGATTCAGAACTAAAAATCCTCTTTGCCTTAAATGCATAAACCATGCGTATACCTTCACTTACAACGCGTTTAATTCCTCTAATAAAAATATTTGGGAATTAAAATCTGATCCTATTTGGAATCATTTCCCTAAATAAGATATTAATGTCATTTATGGTCGATATCTTGGGAAAAGCACAAAATTTGAATGTATCCGAGTTAATTTTAAGCAATAGATTAATTAGAGTATAATCCTCATTTAGTACCTTAATTAATCATACCTAACACTTAATCAAGTTTTCAACGTTTCGAGTCTCGGGGATCTTTAAAGCAACTTAAACTAAGACTTACGAAACACGAAGTCGCGACAGGTTTTAATTAACTATAATCATATTTAACTCTCTTAATTAATCATGATTAGTTTTAAAATGTCGGGGTTTTGGGTATCGAAACTTCGAAGCCTTTATATGTAAGAGCATCCCAAATCACAAAGTCGCGACGAGATTTACTCTTTGTTAATCTTACTTAATCGTTAATGAACCCGGCTTAACAATTTAATACTTTCGTGAGTTCGGGTATCGGGACTTCAAAGATGCTCAATATTGAACCTTCGTACTTCCCAAAACCCCGACTCCCAAAATTTCAAAAGAAAAAATTTACATAGATTTATTCATTAATTGAAAAGGCGGCTCCATAATCTACTAAGACATTTAAACCATTGGATTGATCGGAAGACTTCATTTTGACGGTGATTATCCAAGTGCATTTTTGTGCTTTTTATTTAAACAAAAATGAAACTTATTTTAGTCTAAGGTTTAGAAAAATATATATGTTTCAACATATGGGACCTCTTGTTTGTGGGACAAGGGACCCCCTCTACCCAACAATGTGACTAGTAAAGTCTATGGAGGTACACATACCCTACCCCCTTCTAGATTTGTACTTGTGACCTCTTAGGAGGAAACACATGTTCTTAACCATTAGGCCCACTTAGGCTGTAACATAATCCATATCAGACATGACCCTTATCACATCAGAACAAGATGCATCCTTTTCTAGATTATAAGAACTTATGAAGAATACAAACTTCTCTTCTAGACCACAACTTTCAAATTATTACTACCATGACTTGGTTGTTCACTGTCTCTTGTAACTGAACCAACTTACTTTCTGGATCAACACTTATAGGTAATAATTATTGTAGATGAGCATGCTTACTATGTTTCCTAATGATATCATTATATTCATTAATAGTTTCAATTGTCAAAACCATTACCTTAGGTAACACTTTTGATGGCTTTAACTCATAGTCAAAATGTTTGCGCTTGGATGCATGCTCGTCCATATGCTCCTTATTCACAGTTTGTTCTTGAAGATCAATTAAGTTTATAAAAACATCAAACATATCCTTTCTCTTGTTAATCTATTCCTCACAAGGTTCCAGGTTTGTAGCAGATAAGTCCAAAGGAAAATCAGAAACTGTTGGAAAAAGTGGGTAGAAGCTACACTGGCTTAGAACGTGAGTTGAAAGCCTTGCAAACCGATCATTTGAGATAAGTTTTGTCTTAGTACATTCACTGTGAAAATTCTAATGGTAATTTCGAACAAGCAGAAAACCCATGGATTTGCAACACAAGTTATTTGCTGATTAGGATCATCAAAAGCACGAACATTGAATGGTGGCTATGGAAACAAGAAACCATGATGATTGTCACGTGTATATGGAACAAGGATGACATGTGTACTGGGACCAATCTCGTCACAATAATCTTGTGACCTTGCACACATTTCCTTTCAGAATATTTCCTCATAGAATTTTTCCATTGTTCTGATCTTGATCTATGGATGCTCCACAATGATTTCCTGTGATGCAATAACAACACGATTAAAAAAATTTCGAGCTTCCTTAGTAGCCAATGCAGTGGAAAATGTCTTAATATTCCTTTCCATATATTCAAACTTCCCTTCGATGTTTTCATACATGTAACAACATCCTTTTAATGAGGTCATCTTCAGACTCTAACACAACTTTGTGACTCATTATGGAATCCAAAATATGATTATTGAATACAAACTGTAAAACACATTCACTTGGATTCTAAAATGGAGTAATAGGGTCGAGACTACTCCCCTCCTCCACCTTACCAAATAGTATGCACATGAATCGTAACTTGTCAAATGCTAGAAATTACCTATGTACTAGAATCTTTGTTCACAACTCCTCCGAGGGTACCGGAGCTCATGTTACCAAATCCTATAGATTGTACCAGGGTCATTTAGCTCAAGTTCTCTGGGTGTGCATTCGGTTGGTTGTTCACATGGTCGTCAGGTTAATCAATGTTCTTGTTCTCATGGTTTTTGGTATGTATAGTTTTTTGCCGAGAGCCAATGCTAATGGTGGAGGCACTACATTTCTAATTTGTTGATACACGCTTTGTATATCACCACAAATATTGGATGCATTTGGAAAAACCTTGGGAGTGTGCACATTATCGAACAATAATGATATGGTATTTCTCAGGATGAAAGCACATGCCTGCTTTGCCCATAGTTTGTGAATCTATAATAGGCATAGGGAAATTCCCTTCCCAGTCTATTCTTCCAAAAAGGCCTTTCTACTGATGATGCCAATCGACACTGTTTGGAAGTCGCCAAGGAACACGGTCAACTATTTTCCTAGTAGACAACTTAACCTTTTATTCTGAAATATCTTACCAATCAACACCAGGGCGCTTAGGTATTCGATGAAAACATTTGAAATTCAATTCACTCATTTACTTAGATAAATGGTCATGAAAGACAACTTCCACATCATGAATTTTCTTTTGAAACCAAGAGGCAAGTCACCAATTGCATATATCACTATTATAAGATGAAAAGGTGCACCCAATGCAACGTCTCTCAATAGTTGGTCCTCATACTAAAATGGAATATCCCATCAACAAACACTAACTTGACCTGGGTCGTAATCTCTTCATCAGTCTAATGCAATGGCTCTGCAAATGCCATTTTTTTTATATTGAGAGGGGGTGAATCAATATCAATTATAATTTATCACCTTTTAAAAAATTTAACTTTTCAATCACATAAATGCATCCCAATATCCAGTAAAGAGCGGAAGAACAAATACACAATGCACAACAGATTTAACATTGAAATAAACCACATAATGCTTTTCTTATATAATAACAAAATTACATTCATAGGAAGCTACAACTTCCAATATTCTCCAGCTGAAGCTACAACTCCCTAGATTCTCCAGTTCCAACTGGAAGGAGGATCCAAACCCCTTTCCTTTCCCCTTCCTTCCACCCTCAAATATGTATATAAAAGAATCAATCTGTCACTATCACTGCCACTATCATTGATACATCATCATCATCAAATTGGGTCCACAGAGAGATCTTAGGTCCACATGGGTCCACATATAAAACCCAACAACCACATAAAAATCTATGCCAATCATGTACCAAAATATTCATAATATAAGCCTCGAAAACTAGGTCCACATAGAGATCCTAGGTCCACATGGGTCCACATTTAAACCCCAACAACCTCATGGAAACAACACAACTTCATAATAGAGCATATGGCAACATGACAACCTTATTCCATACCTTGAGAATAAGAAATACCTCAAGAGAATCCATTAGACTTATCTTACACACCAAAAGACACCCTAAACACCTTGTGCACACCTCACACTTGATCTATTTCTTGGTTGCACTAAAAATGCAAAATTCTATCATGTATTTATAGTAATTATATCCCCAAAAATTAGTTGAGCCGACCTCAATTTTCTGGTTGGGTTGTTGGACGAAAAAAATCATATCTCCTCATTTTGAGGGAATTCCATATACCGTTGGAAAGGTGTCAAAATAATCTTTCCAAACATGTAACTTGTGATTCAATTTGAGTTATTTATGTAGGGTAAAAGTTTCCCTCAAATATAGGGTATCCAAATTGACAACAAATAATACTTTCAACAATCTCCATGTTACAATCTTGATCTTGGACATCTGTAGGCTTCTTCACTTGACTGTAGGGGATTATTGACCACGCCTCCAAGGATTCTTGTGGGATTATTCAAAGCATATTCCTGTGAGGTCCATGCTTAAAGCTATGCCATAAGGGTACCACTTTGGAGACTCATTCAAGTAAACACATAGACTTCTTCATGTTGATCACCAATGAATGAACTTTGACATCAATGACAACACCATTCAACAATATGCCCCTTTGTCATTGATGGAAACACTCATGCTCCCCCTGTCATCATACTCTTGATCTTTCTCTCCCCCTTTGACATCAATGGAAAAGGGTGACTCTTCTCATTGGGGTTGCTTCCCTTGAACTCTATAATATTTCACCATCGTTTTCTATCTTCTTATCCTTTCCTTCCTTGTTATAGTCCTTGGAGATCTTTTGTTTGAATTCAATTCTATTTCTCTCCTCTTTGTCTAGGAAGTATATGTTATTTGGTCTTCCTGTTGTTGTTGCAACCAATCTTCCCGAGTCTTCTTCTCTGATTTCACATATTTGAGAATCAAACTTAAGATTGTATCCCTAATCACATATTTTAGTGACACTAAGGAGATTATGATTCAAATCTTCAACTATAAGACATTTGCTTCTTTTACATTTTCACTTCCAAGGTTCACTACACCTTTTCCAAGTATTTTGACAGATGAGTCATTTCCAAATGCAACACTGCCACTTTTTCCTTTCTTTAAGACGATGAATTTGTTTTGGTCCTCAGTCATGTGTATTGACCACCCAATGTCTATGTACCATTCGTCTTCTCTATTTTCAGCAAGCAATGCTAATACACAATCTTCTTTGTTTGGATTCTCTTTCCTTTCTCATAGCGTAGCTGGTTTTATGATAGGATCATATTCTTTCATATTTCTACAATCTTGTGCTTTGTGACTAACATTATTACATTTGTAACATACAATGTTCTAATCCATCAGTGGATCAAATAGATTTTTATTTATGTTGACAAATTACATGAGCATTTCCAGATCTACTATTTACATGTTTGTCCTGTAAATATCCATAATCAATTCTATTTCTCATATAGTTGTTTCTTGCATTGATTTTACAGTGAATTGCTTTGTGTCCAAAGTTTCTACAAGCATAAAAATGACCAAGAAAAATACTCTCATACCTGGTAGAAAAGGACCTTCTTGGTCTCTCACCCCTTCTGAATTTTGTTCTTCTATTCCAACTGGAGGTGTCATGTTCCTGCTATTCTTCAACTCCCTCTTGTTTGTTGATTCCACTTCTTAAGACATTTGCATAGTTTCTAGAATTTGCATCTTCCTTGTTTGTTTTATCTGTGTCTGTTGTACTCAAACTATTTTCATATCCAAGTCCTATATTATCGGTAGATGATCTCTATTTTCTAACAATATTATCTAATATTTTATTACTTCTTTCAAATTTTTTGTAGTAATTCAACTTTTCGGTTGTCAACATCATCTCTTTTCGTGTGTGATCCAATTCTACTTTTAATTTCTCCTAATCTTCAGTCTTCTTGGCTTTATCTAATTACTCCTTCAATCTCTCAATTGTATTTTCAAGATCATGATTCTCTTCTTCACAATATTTAAAATTGTTTTTTAACTCTCTATTTTTGTTTTTGAGATTGATATTTTCTTCTTCAGCATGCTTCAATTTTTCAAGATTTTCTTCATCTTTCTGTTCACATTCTGTGATGTATTTGCTTGCCCAGAAAGATTCTATGTTCGTTTCTTCTGTCTCTGTATCAAACTCTTATTCAAAATTGATTTCATCTGTTTCGGAATTTTTTTGTTCATCATTATGAGTTTCTTGAGTTATGAAGATAACTTCCCTTACTTCCCTTTATTCTCCATCAATTTCATCTAAAGAACTGTTGTCCTCCTTGGAGTAAAGACTCTTTTTGTTGTGGAAGATTTTATTTTCTTCAAAATGACATTTCTTAGCATAGTGTCTTATTCTACTAAAATTGAAGGATTTAAAAGGTAACTTGCCTTTGTATTTTCAGGTTCTCATTTCATATGTTGTGAGGGTCCCATGTAGTTCATCCATTTTCATTTTGGTCAAGTCGCTAGTTTCTTCAATGGCCAAGACCTTGGCATCATATCTCAAAGGAAGTGATCTCAACACTTTCTGTACAACCAATGATTCTTTGACTTCTTCTCCTAATTCTCTGATGGCATTGACAACTTCATCTACTCTGAGTAAATAGGTTGCAATATATTCATTTTCAGATTTTCAAATTGTGCTCTGTGTCATTGAAGCTTGACTTGCTTGACTTTTGGACCACCTTCATAAATATTTTGAAGTTTATCCCAAACCTATTTAGTTGTGTCGTAACCCATCACCTTGCTAGAAACAATTGGTGTCAATCCACTTATGATAACATGACTAGATTTTGAATTACAACTCATTAATTTCTTCTCATTTGGATTAGTTGGAGTATTTTCAGAACTTTATAGCCATTGAAAACTAAGAACTAGATATCAACTCATAAAGCTCTCAAGTAAGTTTCCATTATTTTTCTCCAATTTGCATAATTGTTTCCATCAAATGGTGGATCCCGTTTGGAATGTGGCCTTCCATTTTTTCTCATGATCTTCCTTCCAGTGATTAGACTGTTATGAAGGTTACTTTCTCTGATACCAATTGTTGATATTAAGAGAGGGGGTGAATCAATATCAATTATAATTTAGCACCTTTTAAAAAATTTAACTTTTCAATCAAATAAATGCATCCCAATATATAGTAAAGAGAATAAGAACAAATACATAGTGCACAACAGATTTAACGTTGAAATTAACCAAAAAAATATTTTCTTACATAATAACAAGATTACATTCATAGGAAGCTATAACTTCCAAAATTCTCCAACTCCAACTGGAAGGAGGCACCAACCCCCTGATTTATAGGCACCAACCTGAAGGAACTAAAACTCCCTTGATTCTCTAGTTCCAATTAGAAGGAGGATCCAACCACCTTTCCTTGCCCCTTCCTTCCACCCTCAAATATGTATATAAAACTATCAAATTGTCACTGTCACTATATCTGTCACTATCATTGATACATCATCATCATCAAATTGGGTCCACATAGAGATCCTAGGTCCACATGGGCCCACATATAAAACCCAACAACCACATAAAACCCCATGCCAATCATGTGCCAAAATATTCAAAATATGAGCCTCACAAACTAGGTCCACTTAGAGATACTAGGTCCACATGGGTCCACATAAAAACCCCAACAACCTCACAACAACTTCACAACTTCTTAGTAGAGCATACGGTAGCATCACAACCTTACAACAACATCACAACCTTATAACATACCATGAGAATACAAAAGACCTTAAGAGAATCCCTTAGACTTATATTGCACACTAGAAGACACCCCAAACAACTTGTGCACACCTCAGACTTGATCTCTCACTTGGTTGAACTAAAAATTTGAAATTCTATCCTGTATTTATAGTAATTTTGTCCCAAACTAAGCCGACCTCAATTTTTTGGTTGGGTTGTTGGATGGAAAAATTCATATCTCCTCATTCCTAGGGAGTTAGAAGGACTTCCATATACCATTGGAAAGGTCTCAGAATAAGATTTCAAACCATGTAAATTGTGTTTCCATTTGAGTTACTTACGTAGGGTAAAAATTCCCTCAAAGACAATGTATCCAAATTGACAATAAATAATACTTTTAACAATCTCCATCTTGCAATATTGATCTTGGATATCTGTAAGATTCTTAACTTAACTATAGGGGCTTCTTGACCACACCTTTGGGGCTTCTTGTGGGCTTATTCAAATCATTTTCCTGTGAGGGACATGCTTAAATCTACGCCATAAGGGGACCACTTTGGAGACTCCTTCAAGTAAACCCATAGGCTTCTTCATGTTGATCACCAGTAGTTGACTTTGACATCAATGACAACACCATTCAAAAAATGTTTTACTTTGATCAACACCAAAAATAACATCTGGCCTCTCAAGGAGATTATATGCATTCATGGCATCCTTGTGTGTAGAAAATGCTATAAACACAAATCCACGACTTATTCCTTCATTTTGAGTATCAACGTGATGCATTCTCCTGATTTTACAAACAAGGGTATGCGCAATAGTTACCATTGCCAAATCTATCAACAATACATCATTATGGGTTATCACATACGATAATACCAGTCATGGGTTATCACATCCGATAATACCAGTCATGTTCTTCGGCTGATCGTTGGGGTGCACCAACCACCATGCTCTCTCCATCTTTGGGACGTGTCTATGCCCTTGTTCATATTGCTTCCTGGTAGCATCGACTCTGGTTCTCTCAACTCCTCTTGGTGGTTGATGCTCTTCCTCACAACTCCCCCGGGTGGTCGACACTCTTCCTATCATTCTTGCTAGTTGCGTGCTTTGCTTATGTTAATATGATAAAGGTCGTGAGTTTTGGAGGGTGCGTGTCTTTTTGAAGGAGGAAAACGTGGAGGGGGCGCGTGGGCCATGAGCCCTGTTGGACCAAGTTTTGAAGAATACTTGGTCATATTTGATCACTTTTGGGATTGTGACAGCTTTCCAAGGAAGGAGCGCAACACGAAGCGGAAAGTAAGGAAGCAAGGCCTATTTTTGGGTCAATTTTAGGTTTTTGGGTTGATGTAACGGGAGGCCTATGGGTTTACCCACTCTTAGGCCCATTTTGTAATCTATAAATAGGCAATGTAAATAGGGGAGAATGATAGTAATGTAGACATCTATGTGATGTATAACTGAAAGCTTAATGCTAGTAACTGGATCTGTTTGATCATATGTATCTTAGAGTGCTCTGTGCATGAGATCGGAAAGCTAGGTGCAAGTTGTTGTAGTCTTGTGCTAAAGAGAAAGGAGGAATGATCTAGCGAGTTGTGCAGATCTTTTGTCCTGTGAGAAGTAAGGGTCATTAAAGCTCTGTGTTGTAACTGCTTGACCGAGATAATATAAAGAAGACTTTGTGGACATAGCCCCAGGGTGGGGGTGAACCACGGTAACTGTGTGTATAGTGATTTGTGCTTTGATATAATGTGTTTATCTCTTTCTTGGATAAGTGCTTGATGTGATTAAGTAGATCTAGTTATGCTCTGTGCTGATGATATATGAATGAACGTTAGATCTAACATATAAAATGCTTAGTGCTTGATCTGTTGAATCTAACCTATATTTTTGTGGCTAAGTACTGAATCATCTTTAGTAAAAGTATTCACTGCGATGCTCTGTGTTATCTCCAAAGTACCAGTCGGGTTAAATATTGATGAAGGATCTATGCTAAGTGCCCTGTAAAAGATATAATCACATATCAATGTCCCAACTGAGGTTGCAGACATCTGAGTCCTGCAACCACCCCTGCCTCTACCTCGGGTGAGACTTCATCTGCTTCACAGGTGTTGCTGAAAGGGATGGTAGTTAGGGTTTTGTTGGTGCACTCTTGAGCATTGAACCCTGGGTCTGCCCCTGTGCCAACAAATGGTTTCGTTGGGCACAAAAGTTGAGCAGAACAAAGGCGAGGTTACTCCGCCTAGAGATGAGGAAGATCCCTCCAAGAAAAGGAAGATTACCCCATCCAATCCCTCATCCCGAAAGAAAGCTAAGGCCACCCAGACCATGCTTAAAACTACCCTTACCCGAGATGATTTTGACTTCTTAATTGCCGCATTGAATGATGTTTCACTAGAGCTCACAGAAAAGTAAGAAGCAAAGAAGGAGGAGCTATTCTGCTGGATCACGGGCGAACTAAGAGAAGTACAGTAGGCACTCTGGTCCAACCAAGCAGTTTCTACGACGCCCTTAACAATGGAAATACTAGGAACAGACAATGAGCCCACTCAATTACGCTAGATCGCCGAGAAAGTCGAAGCTCACCTTGGACAAGCTCAAGAAGACATAATGCAAGCCACCTAGGCTTTGGCACAAGAACATAGCGCACATGGAGAACAACGGAGGAAGGCAGAACAAGATCAACTTGCCTTACAAGCAAAGTGGGAGGAGGAAAAAGCACAGTTACAACAGAACAAGGACCAGTTTCTATTAGAGCAACTTGAAGTATAGGAAAGAGTTCACAAAGCACTGCACTCTGTGACGATCATAGAAGTGAAGATGGAAGATCGTCTCCCACAACAGGTGACCCAACTGGAAGAAGTAATCTAACAACTTCAACAGCGCATCACAGATCTGGAGCTCCGCACTGTGCCTGAGACACCCCAAGAGATAAGAGATCTAAGAGAGGCCACTACTCAAAGCACAGTCGACCGATTAAAAACCTTGGCTTCGGAATGTACGCAGCTAAGCACTAGAAGCGCCCAGACTTACAAAACCCTTGCAGAGAATCCAAAATTACAGACATTGGAGGCAAAGATCCATGAATCAAAGCAGCATGCAGATGTGCTACAAGCACAGTTGAAGTCCATAACCCCAGTTGAAAGAATGAAGAGGTTCGCAAAACAACGTACAACCCAACAACAAGTACACATGTTGCAAAGTAAAGTAATGGAAGTCTCTCAATGACTGCAACCACTCCAAGAGAAGACATGCCAACTATTCACCGAACTTGAAAGCCAGGGAGCTGAACTCGAACAAGGTGCCATCATTGCAGAACAACGCCTAGAAGGACTGCTCAATGACACAGTAATCTAGGAATTTACTGAACAAGAGGTTGTCACACTGCAGCAGGTCGAAGCAGCTCGAGCCAAGCTTGAGGCGTTCGAAGTGGAATTGGTCAGACCTGAGTGAATCAGGATGAGTCACAGGTGAGTGTTGGGGGCTTGTTGGCCCTTGACCAAGTTTTGAAGAATACTTGGTCATATTTGACCACTTTTGGAACTGCGACAACTTGCCAAGGAAGGAGCGCAACGTGAAGCAGAAAGTAAGGAAGCAAGACCTATTTTTGGGTCCATTTTAGGGTTTTGGGTTGATGTAACAGGAAAGGGATGTCGGCCCGTGCATTTACCCACACTCAGGCCCATTTTTTAATCTATAAATAGGCAATGTAAATAGAGGAGAATGATAGTAATGTAGAAATTTATGTGATGTATAACTGAAAGCTTAGTGCTAGTAACTAGATTTGTGTGATCGGATGTATCTTAGAGTGCTCTGTGCATGAGATCGGAAAGCTAGGTGCAAGTTGTTGTAGTCTTGTGTTGAAGAGCAAGGAGGAAGGATCTAGCGAGTTGCACAGATCTTCTATCCTGTGCGAAGTAAGGGTCATTGAAGCTCTGTGTTGTAACTGCTTGACTGAGATAATATAAAGAAGACTTTGTGGATGTATCCCCACGACGGGGGTGAACCACGATAACTGTGTGTATAGTGCTTTGTGCTTCAATCTAATCTATTTATCTCTTTCTTGGCAAGTGCTTGATGTGATTAAGTAGATCTAGTTATTCTAGGTGTTGATGATATATGAATGAACGTTATATCTAACATATAAAATGCTTAGTGCTTGATCTGTTGAATCTAACCTGTATTTATGTGGCTAAGTACTGAATCATCTTTAGTATAAGTATTCACTGCGATGATTTGTGATATCTGCGAAGTACCAGTTGGGTTAAATATTGATGAAGGATCTATGCTAAGTGCCCTGTAAAATATATAATCATAGATCAGTGTCCCAACTAAGGTTGCAGACATCTGAGTCCTGCAACCACCCCTGCCTCTACCTCAAGTGAGACTTCATCTTCTTCGCAGGTGTTGCCGAAAGGGCCAATAGTTAGGGTTTTGTTGGTGTGCTCTTGAGTGTTGAACCCTGGGTCTGCCCCTATGCCAACAAGCCCTCCTCTCCATGTAAACTTAAAGACTTTTTATTAGAATGCTTCCCCATGTTAAAAAACCTTCCTCCACATCATGAACCAATTTTCCTTGATTCCCTTTTAAATAATGTATTTTTAAATCAAATTATTTTAATTTAAAAAAGTTTAAAATTAAACGAATTTTAAATTTAAATTAAATAATTTCAATTAAAATTTTAAATAAAAATAATCCCTATTTTGTTTAATGCGAATTTTTTGTATGGGCATGAAAAGGAGGATGTTAACCAGTTACCTTGTCGAAGGAGATCTGACGCTGCCTAGAGTGATTTTTCAAGCTCATAAATTTCTCATAAGTCATATGGTTTTGGTACCATTTTTTGCGACACAAAGAGCATGGGGAGATGCTTCTGGTGAGATGACTGACCATGCCATTTAAACATTCCATCAATGCTATGTCTAGCGAGGCTGACTTGGTGGGAAAAGATTAACGATCTTTCAGACACTTTTTCGGCCTTAGATTTTGATTTTGTTAATATGTTGGAATGGTAATCACTTTAAATTTACAGTTGGACTGCTTCGGGTACGAAAAATACACTTTGACAAACTCCCAAAAATTGCAAGAAAATGCATTTTTTAACGAAAGTTTGTGTCTAGTTCTTATTGCTTCTTTGTCCAAAATTAGTTCCATTAGTTCCCGTGTCATATTTGATGTATATGCTCTTAGTTAATCCATTGGAGACGGGGTCATATATCAGGGGCTCAGAAATATAATCCGGTGAAAATAACCAATTGACGTTTGGAGCACTTGATTATGTTTAGTAGTTGGGAGGATTAATTTCCTTCTAAAATGAAACTTAGAGCCAACGAAAGTATTATTGATGATGCAATTAACACACCTAATGATAGATGACACTTTCATGACCATGGTTAGTCATAAAATCAAGAAGCACAAAGTAAGCAAGCTAGTATGATATGTGCAATAAAAGCTAATGTCGACACAAAAAAACTTAATTATGACTGCAACATGAAGTAGATCAGATGAGGTAGGTGATCAGTCATCAATTATCCAATGAGGCGTAGAAATATTAATCATTGGAGATGACAGGAGCCTGACTAGTGGACGCACCGAGAAGGAGTTGAGTTGGAGGAGGTCTTAATATGAAGGCTTGTCTTGCTGACAAGGACGATGTTGGTGACATAAAAAATATCATCATCGATATGCTTAGTGTCGATGAGGGGTCAAAATCCTTCTGCTGGCGCATCGATGACAGAAGAGGGAAAACATGTCAACAAGTAGTGCATCAGAGAGAGAGAGAGATGAACCTCGTGAATACACTATGTATCAGAGAGAAAGGAAGGAACTTTACCAATATGAGATGTATCAACAAAGATGAAAGGAAGTACATCCATGTAAGGATATGCATGTCAAAGACGATCGTGTGAACATCTCTAGTGATAAAGATTTGTGATTCGACAATGTTTAATGGAAGTTCATGGGTGTATCAACCAAGTTCATGGGGAGGTGGATGATGTATTGGAGAGGAAATATATAACTCTCCAATATTGGATATATCGACAGAGGAAGAAGTATGTTCATCGATACACTATGTATCGATGAAGAAAGAGGGAATTCACCGAAACTGTGTATTGGCAGGCTAGAGTGATATGAAGAAACAATGAAAATGGTAAAGTATGGAGAGTGGGAAGCGAGACTTAGGATTTTCCATTTTCATAAGAGGGTCTGTGAAGTTTTCCAGTAGAAAAGTTTGGTAGGGGTCCCAATTTCTTGTCGTATGGAAAAGGTAAGAGAATAAATTAAGGAGGTTGTTGGGTTGGCACAACATATTGGTAGATCCCACACATTTCCAAATTTTGGAAACTACCACAAATTTTCATTTCCTCTCAATGGTGGAACCATGCCTCCCCGGTACATAAGAGTTCAGGTAAATTGTTTATTACCTTCCAATTTTCATTTTCATGCTATTAAAAATTGAATTTGGCTTGAAATTGGCAACTTTTTTCATTTTTTTTTTCGATTCTACACGACGTGCCTTTATGATTAAGCTTGCCTTGATGTGGTGCATCCTATGATAAATTCACAGTAAGCACCAAAATTGGTGCATCTAATATTACTGTACTTAACCAATGTGTTGTTTTAAACACCTTTCACCTGGTGTGTTATAAAATACAACTCCTGCTAAACAACATGCCTGTGCTTTTCAAACACAAAAGCATCGATGTGTTCCATTTAACCAAGCACACTGCTTAGATTATGACTTATAAAATTTAACTCAGTGGTGCAACCATTTTAAAAAAATGCACTAGTTATATTGACATAACCGCATTGGGACATATATTGACCAATTTGATATAATGGGGCATTTCCATTGATGTCGCGTAACCGGTGCTCTATTCTTCACAAAGCATCGCTAAAAAAAATGACAGTGCTTCAATAACACTGTAGCACCAAGGAATTCATAATAACACATCACACCTGCTTAATTTGCACTAAATCAATATAACAGATAGGTTTCTATAGGGCCAACAATATCACTAGTGCATTATACTAGAATATGCACCGCTAAACATCGTGTCGATGCTCTGGAAACTATACTGCATCGATGCATTTGGTTACTGAATGTGCACCGTTGAGTTTACATTCCATAAAATTTTGGCTGGCAATGCATTTATGTTGTTAAAAGAACCCAACCGAAAAAATATTGAGCGGCGTGGTATAAAGGGGCGTCTCGGTGGAAGAATTTCCGATAATCATTGGAAAAGATAGAAAGACAACATTTGCAGGATTAAAATTTTCTTTGCATGTTAATGAAAACCACTCTTGCAAAACTCTTGGACCAGTTGCTCCCTTAGTTACAAACTCTAAATTAATTCATCCTTGTAAAACCTTAGCTTCTACATATACTAGTGACTCAAATGAATCCACAAGAAGTTGATATCTATGAATGACTATTTTGTGTTTTCATTATGATATTCTTGTGGTTCTAGAAGTGCATAGACATTACTTTACACCTTTAAGACCTGAAATCAAGAAGAAAACAATGTTCAAGTAACCAAAAAATATTTTCATGCAATGGTCATTGTTGAATAATAATAATTAAAGATAATCATCGTGCAATTAGCATCCATGGAGAATATTCCATGACTACTTTGGAAAGCTTGGTAATAACATGAAGGCCCTTTGGAATGGAGAGGAAGGGAGCCCAACCAAAAGGACAATCCTCATGTGTGGATGGCCCTTGTCTGACAACAATATCTACCACTACCTCAAGGAAAATATCAATCTTATGGATAAACACCTTGAATAATGTGTAGAGCCACTTACGTGATCCAATGTCTACTACCATCAAGGGATCTGTTCTAAAACATGTTTCTATGTGTTCATCTTTACTCACATTTACATTATAAATTACAATGATTTCAATAAACTCCATGGATTTGTACAAAGGTATTACAAAAGTCGTAAAATAATGTGGCTCTTAATTATCATGCACATATTTAACATGTTGCTTCATGGGAACATGCTTATCCTTGATAGGATATGGCCTAGTTTCGCAACATAAATTTGAAGAAATCTTCGAAGCAAGTTCGAGGACAAAAGGAAAAATTATTAAACAATGGTATCTACCTTTGCTTCATTCAAATGTTGACTTCCATGAGAGACACCAATAGTGTCAACCAAAGAGGAAAGGACATTATGGCATATTATGTATAAATAATGGCCATGTCCAGTCTTCACTAGTAGATTATAAAACACAAGTAGACTAGGCACACTATAGATATAAATATGTCTCAGCATACAATATTCTTTTGGTGATAATTTATTCTTCTCCACACCCACAGTTTCTTTGAAATAGAGAAAGAAATAAGATAACCAAATTCAAAGTTGACATCAAGAGTTGAAATACCTACATGTGTTCTAAAACAAAAAACAACCTTTGTAGCCATCTTCTAAAACTCTTTAACTTGATTGTAGATGCTATCTTACATATGGCTCAACTTTCTTTGTATAACATCCAATAATTTGAAAAGAAAAAGTTCCATTCAAAACATAGGTACTTGTTTGTCAAAATATTTGCAAACTAAGAAGAAAAGGGAAATCAAAATCATTATAATATAGATATATGCATATCATAAATAACCTATTTATCAAATAACATGATTTACTTTGTCAATGAAGCCTTCCACTACTGTCCTACTCAAGGAAACCTTGAGTGGTCCTCATGCCTCACACCGTCCTACTTAGGGAAGAGATAAGGTTATGGTTTTCCTCTTCCCCAATCCCACTCCCCTTTGCACCCATAAATTTTGGTCAATTAACAACTACCCCTCGAATTCCTCCCAAAAATTCCCTTGCTCAAAAAATGTTGGTTGGTTGAACCCCCAATACCTAGTTGAATTTTAAAATCTCTTCACTTTCAAATATCCTCCAATATATTGAATTACATATTAACTATTTTTAACCCTCAAATATGAAAACACATGCTATGATATTGGTTTCAAAGTGAATCCCATGTGTTGTTGACTTGCTAGGAGATAGAGAACGTTATATTATTTAACCATTTTTTTCCTTAGATTTCCAACCAACTGAGAGGGATAATTTGGTCACCCAATGCACAAATAGTCTCACAACAAATTGCCAACCATATTAAGGAAGAGTGCTTGAAACTCTTCCTTAGTTAAATTTAGGAGATTATCTTTAATTACTATTTTTTTATTAATTATTAGCATAGTTTAGATTGAATATTTGATGTTCTGTACCAAATCCTTAATATAACATAAGAAACCAACATACACACAATGAACCAAAGATGTGAGTATGGATCACAAATCCCAAAGTGATAATAGAGATGAGTTACATAATAACTCCTTATTCATTAGGACAACATCCTCCAAATAACCCCAATACATCCATATAACCAAATCATATGTTCATTTCCCAATAATGGCTCAATACACCTCTATATATACACATTCTCACCAGTTGTACATATGGCCCCCATTCTAGGTAGACCCAAATTACATATACATTATATCCTTATTACATACACATTCAACCCCATGACATATACATTAAACCCCATATATATCTCCCTTTGGGTTATAACATAGTATCCCCCTTTCAAAACACTTTGTCTCTAATGCTTTGTAGTTAAGGGTTTTACATATGATGAAACCAAGCAACATGATTTCTTTATAGTCCCACTCCCTTGTTTCCACTAATGATTGTCGATCCATCCATATTCAACTCTTTTCAATGTCAAAGTTCCCTAATATGTTTCTTTAATTATTTGATTCCATTGATATTTCCAGCTTCTCCAATTTGTTATAGCTGTTGGTTTTTGATAACATATCATGGAATTGTTCCTTGATGCCTTATTCCAGGAAAATTGTTGATTATTCCATTATATTCCTTACTAATTTTGATATCCTTATTCTTATTCTTACTAATTCAGTGGGTAAT
Source organism: Picea engelmannii (assembly GCA_009831015.1). Classification (NCBI taxonomy): domain Eukaryota; kingdom Viridiplantae; phylum Streptophyta; class Pinopsida; order Pinales; family Pinaceae; genus Picea; species Picea engelmannii. The sequence continues at coordinate 359,416 of ML777220.1, read as the reverse complement.
GGACGAGAGGGCCACTCCATGGGCCTAGAGGGAACTGGTTCACTAAAGATCTTGTGAGAGTTTAGATTCATGAAAGAAATATCTTTATCTAAGCAACATCTTATGGATTGGGACAATCTCAATCATTAATGCTATACCAGTGGTTCTCGTAGGAGCCAAAAGTCAGGGAGATATTGAAGTGATATTTTCACTCCTGCAAAGTTGTGATGAAGAATAAGTAACCAATGAATGAGTTGTCAAAATGGGGGAAATTGATTACATGTGTGAAGAAGTAACCAATAGGGGGGAATTGGTGAATGAGTAATCAGGTGGGGGTAAATTGATTACATGTTTGAAGTAACTAGGAGGGGGGAAAATGGTGATGCATATTAAAAGTGAATAACCAAGGTGAACCACTTTTAAGTAAAGTAATTGGAATTTTAATCATGAGTGGTGTGAAAATATACACAACTTCTTGTTTTTGTAACACCCTACATTATGTGTATATGCATTGACTTGCATTTTGTATAATAATAATAATAATAAAATATAAAGTAAATAGGCTTAGATTGAGGGGTTGGTTGGGAGGAGAGTTATCCCCCAATTTTGGTTGCCCATGTTTGTTGTTGTCTCTAACTGCTACTTGGTTGGAGATGGTGGATGCTAATATGTTGTTGATAATTTGTAAATCAAATTTTCATCTTTCATTTTTAGGAAAATTTCTTTCAACCGCCTTGCATATTTGGTTCCTGTAACATTTTTATTTACCTGTAGTTATTATTTACTTATTCAGATTCTATCAAAGATGTATTGTTAGTTGGTTAACTTAACTGGTGCGATACCCTTTTTATTTAAATATGCTTTATTGGTTTTATGCAGTCTAATTTAATTTTTGACCTTACATATGGTATCAGAGCCTAGGCTTAGACACTGTCGGCCTTTAGGTCCATTGTTCAAAAAATGATGGAAACCTAAAACCATAAAGTAAATTATTTAATTATTAATTATAAAAGTTACGACTTTATTAAACATTCAGCTGGTCTTCTTGTAATACTTTGAACCATTCTCAAGAAAACAAGGAGAGCAAGTGAATAAACAAAAAATAGGATACCATCATGACCTTCTTAACCTATGAATATATTAATTAATATTATAAGAACCATTTTTTAATTTTTTATTTATTTTTGAACTTTAGATCCTTATGAGCTATCAATTGATCAGAAAAATACAAATAGTAATGGATTAGATAAATATAAATGCTTATGTTAATGAATATCCTAGATCATTTATAGTGCAAGAGTTAGTTTGGTGATGGTCATGGGTAGTTGACACTATCTGTGGATTGAAAAAAATGCACACTCTCTTGGGTCACAAATTGTTGCCACTTTTTTTACTTTTCTTTCATAGGTCCAATAATTTTGTTTGCATCAACACCCACCCCTGGCTTATCACCCTCTCCATATTGATTCACTTGATCCTCAATTGTCGTCAAATGAATACCTTCAATAATTTATCAACTTTGTTGGCCATGACCATATACTAAAAACTTTGATGTACATACCCACCTGATCATCACACTCCTCCTTGATTTGAGTTGGTTCAGACCAAGTCTAAGAGAATACCCCTATGCTTGTGTTAAATAATGAACTTTGAAAAGGTTCAACATGCAAATGGAAAAGTTGCAAGCAAAAAAAGTGGAATGTGGATATAGAAAGCTCCTTTTCAATTGTTTTTGCACTATTACCCCATCTTGCTACCCCATTTCAATTGTTATTGTTGTTGTGAAAGTCATCACTAGAACATTTCTTGGATGCATTCCCTCTTTTAACAATGTCAACACTTCTGCAACCATTATTGAGGTCTTTCCACTTCTTAGACTTGCTAGTATCAATAAAGGTTTCAAAATGTCACTTGTTGCTTCTTCTTGTTGTGTTTCATTGAAAGATGTAGATATGCTAGAAATGTACCAGATGTAGATACTAATAAGGCACATGAACTGCATGAATGATATTGAAAACTATTTGATGGATTTGATGAATTTTTAGGAAAAATTTGATTTGATGCTTCTCCTAAAATGCTCATTGAATTTCCATAAAATAGATTAGCATTATTGAGTTGGTATCATGAATACTTTGGATACTTATATCCATAAGTACCTTGAGAAGTTCAAGTTGCAATTTATGTCTGTCTTCCATCTTATTATTAAACCTTTTCCATACTAAATTCTCCATATTTGATGGCATAAAACTCATAGAACAACTTAAGGTTATTTTAGTTGACTTCAGTGAAGCACGAGTATCACAATGTAAACTTGAGCCATGAATTCTTTTTGTAGGACAAGTCTATGTCCCTAAAATATTTCCTTCATGATTTTCTTTAGGTTGCTCTAAGATTATCAAATCAACAAAATTAACAAGCACAACATTGCAACTAAAATAAGGCATCCTACCTTGGTTTCCTCCCATCCTACATTGTTTTTTAATATATATACTGCAATGAGTTTTAATCTGTTCAAATAAAGCATCATCAAAATCTTCACAAATGATATTTGTAAAGGGAACACAATTCTTTGAAGTATTAGCTTCCAAAACCGTTTCAAAGAAAAAAAAAACTATTACCTATAGAACCTTGCATCCAAATCTTATTTTCCTTTTCGAAGAATCACATTTGCCATTAGGAGGGAAACATATTTTGTTCTTCACTTGTGTTTCATCCAATTTCAATGAGACTTGCATAGGGTTAATAAGATCCATATGTTTGAACCTACCAATTTAAAAAACAAACAAACTTGTGGGCTAGAAGAGAATGAAGCATACATGAACATTCAATAAAGGAATACTCACCATTTTTAGTGAAAGATATGATAAATTCTATGGACTTTGGGAGTAGTTTTCTTGCATGGACATGAAGAGAAAACATGTCCTTGTATTTGTACATGAATATGGTATTCACAAAGGCAATCAATTAATTATTGCAACAACCAATTTGCTGGCTTGCAGGTACTCTATAAAATTAACCCAAAATAATGGCTCTATTTATGTAGATAGGAACCCAAAATTCATAATAGGAGCTATAATTGTTGTTACTATAAAAGTAACCCAAAATAATGGCTCTATTTATGTTTGATTCCCCCAAAATAATGGCTCTATTTATTTATAATGGCCTTCATGGTTTGATTCCCCCACATGCTGTCTATTTGGATTGCCGAGTATGACCTTCCTTTGACATTGGCACCTAGCACCATGCAACATGCAAAAAATGAGTTACCTTAAATTAACCTCGAAATACACTATTAAAACCATGCATTTGAACCGATAGAACTAAAGCATCAATTAATTGAGAGTTTGTATATGCTTCTTTGAATTCAGTTTATGGTTCCTCTACTCACAATTGAGTTGATGTGTTCTTTGGGGTTGTTGATAATGTGCCATATATTAATCCTAATAAATGTAAACAATTGGTGATGAATTTATCAAATCCTATAACTGTGAAGTTGTATATCTCAAAAATACCTTTTCAACAGTATATTGAAAATGCATAGTTAGAATATTGAGCATAGTTAGATTATAAGATACTTGGGTAATATCCCTTTGGTATTGATGCGTCTCTAAAAGATATACCAGAAGGCATCTTAAACAAGTTTGAGAGCCCACCTTTGAGATGGTTCTTTCAAGATATTGTTGGCCTTTAGTTGACTTTGCTTTGAGGATGTTGCTTCTTAGATAAGGGAAGAATTGTATTACAAAGGATTTGATCAACTAGAATTATTAACTTGATTTGTATTTCTTTTAAAATAAAATATAGTGCTATTATTTTTTGTTTCTCTTTTTAAGTAAATAGTGTTAGTATGGATGTTAGCAAAGATATGAAAACTTAGGAAGAGATAATTGGACCAATCACATATTGACCTCGAACATAATAGCGATAAATAAGAGTTGAGATTTAAAATTCCATCTTAGTCTAGATTTATTCTATGTTCACTAAGGGTTAATTAATGTGATCAAGTTACTTTTTTTAGCAATTAACAAATGGTTATGTTCATGAGGGGTTAATTAGTGTGAGAAAGCTTATTTTGTAAAAATAATTAATGCACTAAAATAATGTAATTACTTGAATTATTTCAGATATGCAGTTGCATGGCATTGCATACATTACAAGGAGAACACCTTCTAGTATATGTTTTTACGGAACCTCCCCGAAAAATTTATCCCTTAGTTGTTTATAGCAGAGGCGAGTGGCCAAAGGTTTTTGTAGAGGTTTTTTTATTGGTGTGCTTTTAAACTCATTGTCACTGTTCATAGAGAAGGTTGTTAGTGGAGGTGGGTGGCCGAAGGTTTTTGTGGAGATTTTTTATCCGTGCACCTTTATGGTACATACACATCGGTGCAAAACTAAAATATAATGCACCAATGATTAGATTTTCAAACACACTTTCATAAGTTATAACAAAAATAACAAGCATCAATCAAAGTGCACCAGTGCCATTGGATATTATGAACCAGTGCATATAACTACCCTCTAATGCACCACGGTAGGGTAAATAAAAAAAAATTACTAGACTAAGTTTCATTGTGACACCTCATCTTGTGCTTCCAAACTCTCAAGCAAGCACTGATGCTCATTCTATTTTCAAAAACACCCCATTTCAGTGCTCCTCGACAAGTTGGATAGCTCCACCGTGTTGACGGGGTCAAAATTACCTTTGTCAACAACAGGGGTTACCCCCGGTAAGAAGTCTCAATTAGACCTCTCACTGTTTGGAATAGGTAACCCATGCAAATTTTGGCTTGATAGCCATTTCTGGTTTGGGGTTTACCGGTTGTGGCCCAGTCCACCAATGAAGGTTTCTAAGCTAAAGAATGAAATCCAACTAATCTAGGATACATGCATCTAGAAAAAACTACAATAACCATAAAGAAAACATATAACCAACCATGCTCCTGTCAAGGGATCGAGAAATAGTTCACACAAAGAAAAAACAAGAATATGAATAAATAATTGCAAACACAAAATAGTCATTTACGCTTATATGTCCACGAATTTAGACAAATAGTTTTTGAAGAGCATAAATAAGAATTCAACCATCATACATAAGAGTAGTCTAAAATATGAAGTACATCCTTACACAACCCGAGTGTTGAGCCAAAATGCACAGGAATAGTCGACAAGATGTCCAACACAAGAATAATAACTCTTCAGAAAACAACTTGGCCAAATAGGGTTCTCCCCACTGAAAGTTTTAGTAATAGTACATGGAATCTCAAAGAGAAACAAACACCTTACTTGGATACAATCCCTCTATTTATTGAAGTTCAAAGTGACTCTTGGCCTTCCGCCTTTCCCCCATGACCTTTCATTTACAAATTTTTGTCCTTATCCCCTTCGGAATGATGAGAGAACAAGGACAACATAAAAAATTATGATTTAATGTAAATATGTAGTTACATTTCGAATTTTTCTTTTAGTGTTGGTGGACCATCATAGATCCTTGCCACAATGCAACTCACCCACCATGAAGACTAGTCTTGACGTTGGAAAAATATTCTCCCTCCACGTTTGATATTCGATCATCACGGGATTCAAAATTATTCTTCGACGACATATCATTTTTGAAAGGGTATTTCTACATACTGGTAGATTGCCTCTATGAACGACAATTTTACCTTCATGGTTTACTTCCCCCACACACTATCTATCTGGATTGCTGAGTATGACCTTCCTTTAACATTGACACCTGGCACCATTCAACATGCAAAAGATGAGTTACCTTACAGTAACCTCGAAATAAACTATTAAAACCATGCATTTGAACCCATAGAACTAAAATATCAATTAATTGAGAGTTTGTCTATGCTTCTTTGAATTTGATTCCTCGTTCCTCTGCTCACAGTTGAGGTGTTGTGTTCTCCAGGGTTGTTGATAATGTGCCATATATTAATCTTGATAAATGTGAACAATTGGTGATGAATTTATCAAATCATATAACTATGAAGTTGTATATCTCAAAAATACCTTTTCAATGGTATAAGGAACACACTAAATGAGCATCCGAGTCAAAATTTATGGCCAAAATACGAAAGGAACCCATGGATTTGCAACACAAGTTATTTGTTGATTAGGATCATCAAAAGCGTGAACATTGAATGGTGTCTATAGAAACAAGAAACCATGATGAACATCACGTGTATATGGAACAAGGATGACATGTGTACTGGGACCCATCTCTTCACAATAATATTGTGACCTTGCACAAATTTCCTTCCAGAATATTTCCTCATAGAATTTTTCCATTGTTCTGATCTTGATCTGTGGATGCTCCACAATGATTTCCTGTGATGAAATAGCAACATGATTGAAAATATTCCGAGATTCATTGGCAATCAATGCATTGTAAAATGTCTTGGTCTTCCTTTCCATATATTCAAACTTCCCTTCGATGTTGTCAGACTCTAGCACAACTCTGTGACTCATTATGGAATCCAAAATATGCTTATTGAATACAAACTGTAAAGCACATTCACGTGAAATATTCTAAAAATGAGTAATAGGGCCGAGACTACTCCCCTCCTCCACCTTACCAAACAATATGCACATGAATCGTAACTTGTCAAATGCTAGAAACGCACCAAGGAACACGATCAACTATTTTCCTAGTAGAAAACTTAACCTTTTCTTCTAAAATATCTTACCAATCAACACCAGGGCTCTTAGGTATTCGATGACAACATTTAGAATTCAATTCATTCATTTCCTTGGACAAATGGTCATGAAGGACAACTTCTGCATCACGAATTTTCTTTTGAAACCAAGAGGCAAGTCACTAATTTCATATCTCACTATTATAAGATGAAAAGGTGCACCCAATGCAACATCTCTCAATAGTAAATCCTCATCCCAAAATGGTGGGATCCCATCAACAAACACTAACTTGACCTGGGTCATAATCTCTTCTTTATGCTCATGCAATGGATCTGAAAATGCCACTTTTTTTTATACTAAGAGGGGGTTGAATCAATATCAATTATAATTGATCACCCTTTAAAAACTTAACTTTTCAATCACATAAATGCATCCCAATATCCAGTAAAGAGTAGAAGAACAAATACATAGTGCACAATAGATTTAATGTGGAAATAAACCACACAATTATTTTCGTCTATATACCAAGATTACATTCATAGGAAGCTACAAATTCCAATATTCTCTAGCTCCAATTGGAAGGAGGCATCAACCCCCTGATTTACAGGCATCAACATGAAGGAATCTACAACTCCCTATATTTTACAGTTCCAACTGGAAGGAGGATCCAACCCCCTTTCCTTTCCCCTTCCTTCCACCCTAAAATATGTATATAAAAGAATCAACCTGTCACTATCACTGTCACTGTCACTATCACTTTCACTGCCACTATCACTATCATTGATACATCATCATCATCAAATTGGGTCCACATAAAGATTCTAGGCCCACATGGGTCCACATATAAAACCCAACAACCACATAAAAACCTATGCCAATCATGTGCTAAAATATTCAAAATATAATCTTCACAAATTGGGACCACATAGAGATCCTAGGTCCACATGGGTCCACATATAAACCCCAACAATCTCATGGCAACATGACAACTTCATAACAAAGCATATGACAACATCACAACCTTATAGCATACCTTGAGAATAAGAAAGACCTTAAGAGAATCCATTAGACTTCTCTTACATACCAAAAGACACCCCAAACACCTTGTGTGCACCTCAGACTTGATCTGTTACTTGGTTGAACTAAAAATGTGAAATTCTATCATGTATTTATAGTAATTGTGTCCCCCAAAATTATCTAAGCCGACCTCAATTTTTTGGTTGGGTTGTTGGATAGAAAAATTCATATCTCCTCATTCCCAGGGAGTTAGAGGGACTTCCATATACCATTGGAAAGGTCTTAGAATAAGCTTTGAAAAAATGTAACTTGTTCTTCCATTTGATTTATTTATATAGGGTAAAAATTTACCTCAAATATAGGGTATCCAAATTCACCACAAATAATACTTTCAACAATCTCCATCTTGAAATCTTGATATTGGACATCTATAGGCTTCTTCACTTGAATGTAGGGGATTCTTGACCACACCTCCGGGGATTATCTTGGGCTTATTTAAAGCATAATCATGTGAGGGACATGCTTAAAGCTACACCATAAGGGGACCACTTTGGAGACTCCTTCAAGTAAACAGATAGGCTTCTTTGTGTTGATCACCAATGACTGAACACCATTCAAAAACCTTCTCCTTTGTCATTGATGACAACACTCATGCTCCCCCTATCATCATGCTCCTAATATTTCTCCCTCCATTTGACATCAATGACAAAGGGAAACTCTTCTCTTTGGGGCTGCTCCTCATGAACTCATGGCACTCACTAATATTTCACCGTCCTTTTCTGTCTTCTTATCATTTATTTCCTTGTTATAGTCCTTGGAGCTCTTTTCTGTGACTTGAATCCTATTTCTCTCCTCTTTGTCTATGATTTATATGTTATTTGTTCTTATTTTTGTTGTTGCAACCAATCTTCCTAAGTCTTCTTCTCTGATTTCACATCTTTGGGAATCAAACTTAAGATTGTATCCCTAATCACATATTTTACTGACTCTAAGGATATTATGCTTCAAATATTCAACTGTACGACACTTGTTGCTTTTACATTTTCACTTCCAAGGTTCACTACACCTTTTCCAAGTATTTTGACAGAGGATTCATCTCCAAATGCAACACTGCAGCTTTTTCCTTTCTTTAAGATGATGAATTTGTTTTGGTCCTTAGTCATGTGTGTTGAGCACCCATTGTCTATGTACCATTCTTCTTCTTTATTTTCAGCAAGCAGTGCTAATAGACAATCTTCCTTGTTTGGATTATCTTTCCTTTCTCATAACGTAGTTGGTTTTATGATAGGAGCATACTCTTTCATATTTCTACAATCTCATGCTTTGTGACCAAGATTATTACATTTGTAACATACAATGTTCTGATCCATCAACGGATCAAATGGATTATAATTTCTATTGAAAAATCCATGAGCATTTCCAGATCTACTATTTACATGATTGTCCTTTAAATATCCATAATCATTTCTATTTCTCATATAGTTGTTTCTTGCATTGATTTTACAGTGAATTGATTTGTGTCGAAAATTTCTGCAAGCATAACAATGACCAAGAAAAATACTCTCATACTTGGTAGAAAGGGACCTTCTTAGTGTCTCACCCATTATGAATTTTGATCTTCTATTCTAACTGGATGTGTCATGTTCCTGTTGTTCTTAAAATCCCTCTTGTTTGTTGATTCCAATTCTTAAGGCATTTGCACAGTTTCTAGAATTTATTTGATCTTCCTTGTCTTTTTTATCTGTGTTTGATGTCTTCAAATTGTTTTCATATCCAATTCCTATATTATCGGTAGGTGATCTCTGTTTGATAAGGATTTCATCTAACGTTTTAGTACTTCTTTCAATTTTTCTGTAGTAATTCAACTTTTCGGTTGTAAACATCATCTCTTTTCTTGTGTGATCTAATTATGTTTTTAATTTCTCATAATATTCAGTCTTCTTGGCTTTATCTAACTACTCCTTCAAGCTGTCAATTGTCTTTTCAAGCTCACGATTCTCTTCTTCACAATTTTTCAAAATTTTTTTTAACTCTCTATTTTTGTTTGTGAGCTTGATATTTTCTTCTTCAGCATGCTTCAATTTTTCAAGTTTTTCTTCATCTTTCTATTCACATTCTATGATGTCTTTTCTTTCCTAGAAAGACTCTATGTTTTCTTCTTCCGTCTCTATATCAAAATCTTATTCAAAATTGATTTCATCTGTTTCAAAATTGTTTTGGTCATCATTCTGAGTTTATTGAGTTATGAAGAGAACTTCCCTTACTTCCCTTTCTTCTCCATCTCTTTCATTTGAAGAACTATTGTCCTCCTTGGAGTAAAGACACTTTTTCTTGTGGAAGCTTTTCTTTTCTTCAAAAGGAAATTTCTTAGCATAGTGTCCTATTCTACTACAAATGAAGCATTTAAAAGGTAACTTTCCCTTGTATTTTCTGGTTCCCCTCTTGAGCCTCCTTACGAAATATGCTTCTTCTTCATCTGATTCATTGCCTTTTCTTTCTTCTATCTTTTGTTCTTTGTTCCTTGTTTTCTTCATGGATTTAGAAGTTGCTTCTCTGTTTGGTTGTCCATTTTTTGTATCTGTTCTCATTTCATATTCAGTGAGGGTCCCTTGTAGTTCATCCATTGTCATTTTGGTCAACTCCCTAGTTTCTTCAATGGCCAAGACCTTGGCATCATATCTCAAAGGAAGTGATCTCAACACTTTCTATACAACCAAGGATTATTTGACTTCTTCTCCTGATTCTCTGATGGCATTGAAAACTTCATCTACCCTAAGTAATTAGGTTGCAATATCTTCTTTTTCAGTCATTTCCATATTTTCAAACTGTGCTCTGTGTCGTTGAAGCTTGACTTGCTTGACTTTCAGATCACCTTCATAAATATTTTGAAGTTTATACCAAACCTCTTTAGTTGTGTTGTAACCCATCACCTTGCTATAAACAATTGGTGTCAATCGACTTATGATCACATTCCCAACCTTTGAATTACAACTCATTAATTTCTTCTCATCTGGATCAATTGGAATATTTTTCAGAACTTCATAGCCATTGCAAATTGAGAGCCATATATCCACTCCTAAAGCTTTCAAATAAGTTTCCATTATGTTGCTCCAATATGTATAATTGTTTCCATCAAATGGTGGACTCCCATTTGGAATATGGCCTTCCATTTTTGTTCACGGTCTTCCTTCCAATGATTAGACTGTTCTGAAGGTAACTTGCTCTGATAACAATTATTGATACTGAAGGGGGGTGAATCAATATCAATTATAATTTAGCACATTTTAAAAACTTTAACTTTTCAATCAAATAAATGCATCCCAATATAAGTAAAGAGCAGAAGAACAAATACATAGTGCACAATATATTTAACGTGGAAATTAACCAACAAATGATTTTCTTATATAATAACAAGATTACATTCATAGGAAGCTACAACTTCCAAGATTCTTCAGCTCCAACTGGAAGGATGCCCCAACCCCCTAATTTATAGGCACCATCCTGAAAGAAGCTACAACTCCCAAATTCTCCAGTTCCAACTAGAAGGAGGATCCAACCCCCTTTCCTTCCCCCTTTCTTCCACCCTCAAATATGTATATAAAATAATCAACATGTCACTATCACTATCACTATCACTGTCTTTTTCACTATCATTGATACATCATCATCATCAAATTGGGTCCACATAGAAATCCTAGGTCCACATGGGTCCACATATAAAACCATGGGTGCACATATAAAACCCAACAACCACATAAAAACATGTTCCAATCATGTGCCAAAATCTTCAAAATATGAGCCTCACAAACTAGGTCCACATAGAGATCCTAGATCCACATGGGTCCACATATAAACCCCAACAACCTCACGGAAAGATCACAACTTCATAGTAGATCATACGGTAGCATCACAACCTTACAACAACATCACAACCTTATAGCATACCATGAGAATAAGAAAGACCTTAAGAGAATCCATTAGACTTATATTGCACACTAGAAGACACCCCAAACACCTTGTGCACACCTAGGACTTGATCTCTCACTTGGTTCCACTAAAAATGAGAAATTCTATCATGTTTTTATAGTAATTTTGTCCCAAAAAATTAGCTAAGCCGACCTCAATTTTCTAGTTGGGTTGTTGGACAAAAAAATTCATATCTCCTCATTCCTAGGGAGTTAGAAGGACTTACATATATCGTTGGAAAAGCATCAGAATAATATTTCTAACCATGTAACTTGTGTTTCCATTTGAGTTATTTATGTAGGGTAAAAATTCCCTCAAAGATAAAGTATCCAAATTGACAACAAATAATACTTTCAACAATCTCCATCTTGCAATCTTGACCTTGCACATCTGTAGGCTTCTTCACTTAACTATAGGGGCTTCTTGACCACACCTCCAAGGATTCTTGTGGGCTTATTCAAAGCATTTTCCTGTGAGGGCCATGTTTAAAGCTATTCCATAAGGGGACCACTTTGGAGACTCCTTCAAGTAAACCCACAAGCTTCTTCATTCTGATCACCAATGGTTGACTTTGACATCAATGAAAACACCATTCAAATTTTTTTTTACTTATATCAACACCAAAAATAACATCTGGCTTCTGAAGACAATTATATGCATTCGTGACATCCATGTGTGTAGAAAATGCTATAAACACAAAACCATGACTTATTCCTTCATTTTGAGTATCAACACGATGCAATCTCCTACTTTTACAAACAATGGTATGCACAATAGTTACCATTTCCAAATCTATCAACAATACATCATTGTGGGTTTTCACATCTGATAATACCAGTCATGGGTTATCACATTCGATAATACCATTCATGGGTTATCACATCCGATAATACTAGTCATGTTCTTCGCCTGATCACTCGGGTGCACCGGCTACCATGCTCTCTCCATCTCTGAGACATGTCTGCAGTCTTGTTCATATTGCTTCCTCGTAGCATCAACTCTAGTGCTCTCAACTCCTCTTGGTGGTCGACGCTCTTCGTCACAACTTCCCCGGGTGGTCAATGCTCTTCCTATCATTCTCGCTAGTTTCGTGCTTTGCTTATGTTAATATTCTAAAGGTCATGAGTTTTGGGGGGTGCGTGTATTTTTGAAGAAAGTGGAGGGAGTGCGTGGGCCATGAGCCCTCCTCTCCACGTAAACTTACATATTTTTTTATTACAATGCTTCCCCGTGTTAAAAAACCTTCCTCCACATCATGAACCAATTTTCCTTGATTCCCTTTTAAATTTTGTATTTCTAAAATTATAATTTAATTCAAATTATTTTAATTTAAAGAAATTAAAATTAAGTGAATTTAAAATTAAAATTTAATTATTTAAATTAAAATTTTTAAATAGAAATAATCTCTATTTTGTTTAATGCAATTTTTTTGTATGGGCATGAAAATGAGGATGTTACTAGTTACCTTGTCGAAGGAGATCTTGATGCTACCTAGCGTGATTTTGCAATCCCATAAATTACTCATACATTGTACGGTTTGGGTACCATATTTTGCGACGTGAAGAGCATGGGGAGATGCTTCTGATGAGATGAATGACCATGCCATTTAAACATTCCATCGATGCTATGTCTAGCGAGGCTCACTTGGTGGTAAAAGCTTAACGATCGTTTTGACACTTTTTGGGCCTCAGATTTCGATTTTATCAGTTATGTTGGAATCGCAATCACGTAAACTTTATAATTGGACTACTTCATGTACGGAAAGTACACTTTGACAAACTCCCAAAAATTACAAGCAAAGGCATTTTTTAATGAAAGTTTGTGTCTTGTTCTTATTTCTTCTTTGCCCGAAATTAGTTCTATTAGTTCCTATGTCATCTTTGATGTATAGGATCTTAGTTAATCCACTGGAGAAAAGGTCATCTATCAGGGGCTCATAAATATAATCCAGTGAAAACAACCAACTGACATTTGGAGCACTTGACTTTGTTTAGTAGCTAGGAGGATTAATTTCCTTCTAAAATGAAATTCAGATCCAAAGAAAGTCTTATTGATGATGCAGTTAACCCACCTAATGATAGATGACACTTTCATTACCATGTTTAGTCATAAAATAAAGAAGTGCAAAGTAAGAAAGTCGGTATGATATGTCCAATAAAAGCTAGTAGCGACACAAAAAAAAAAATTGTGACTGCAACATGAAGTAGATCAGATGAGGTAGGTGATCAATCATCAATTATCCAATCATGCGTAGAAATATTAATCATTCGAGATGACAGGAGCCTGACTGACGGGCACAATGAGAAGGAGTTTAGTTGGAGGAGGTCTCAAGATGAAGGCTTGTATTGTTGACAAGGTCCATGTTGGTGAGAGAGATAAGATCACCACCGATATTCTTAGTTTCGATGATGGGTCGACATCCTTCTGTTGGCGCATTGATGACAGAAAAAGGAAAACACGTCAAAAAGCGATGCATCAGAGAGAGAGAGAGATGAACCTTGCCGATACATTGTGTATCTGAGAGAAAGGAAGGAAATTTTCTGATATGCGATGTATCGAAAAAGATGAAAGGAAGTACGTCAGTGTAAGGCTATGCATGTCAGAGACAATCGTGTTAACATCTCTAGTGATAAATCTTTGTGAGTCGGCGAAGTTTAATGAAAGTTCGTAGGTGTATCGACCAATTTCATGGGGATGTGGTCGATTATTGGTGAGGAAACATTTAACTCGCCGATATTGGATATATCGACAAAAGAAGAAGTATGTTCATCGATATGTTATGTATCGACGAAGAAAGAGGGAACTCACCGAAACTGTGTATTGGCAGGTCAAAGTGATATGAAGAAACACTACAAATGGTAAAGTATGGAGAGTGGGAAGCGAGACTTAGGATTTTCCATTTACATAAGAGGGACTGTGAAGCTTTCCAGTAGAAAATTTTGGTGGGGGTGGGGGGGGGGGCAATTTCTTCTCTTATGGAAAAGGAAAGAGAAGAAATTAGGGAGGTTGTTGGGATGGCACAACACACTGGTAGATTCCACACATTTCCAAATTTTGGAAATTACCACAAATTTTCATTTCCTCTCAACGGTGGAACCATGCCTTCTCGTGACATAAGAGTCCAAGTAATTTTTTTATTACCTTCCCATTTTCATTTTCATGCGATCAAAATTTTAATTTAGCTTGAAATTTGAGACTTTTTTCAAATTTATTTTTTTCAATTCTGCGCGGTGCGCCTTTACGATTAAACTCGCCTCAATGTGGTGCATCCCATGATAACTTCATAGTAAACACCACAATTGGTGCATCTAATATTACTGTACTTAACCAATTCTTTGTTTTAAACACCCCGCACCAAGTGTGTTATAAAATACAATGCCCGCTAAACAACATGCCCATGCTTTTCAAACATAGAAGCATTGATGTGTTCTATTTAACCAAGTCCACCGCTTATATTATGACTTATAAAATTTAACTCAACGGTGCAACCATTTAAAAAAAATGCACTAGTTATATTAACAGAACCACATTGGGACATATATTGACCAATTTTGCATAATGGGGTGTTTCCATTGATGCCCTGTAACCGATGCTCTATGCTTCACAAAGCCCCGCTAAACAAAACAACAGTGCTTCAGTAACACTGTAGCACCGGGGCGTTCATAGTAACACATAACACCTGCTTAATTTTCAATAAATCAATATAACAAAGAGGTTTCCATAGGGACAACAACATCATCGTTACATTATACTAGAATACACACCACTAAACATCGTGTCGATGCTTTGGAAACTATACTACATCAGTGCGTTTAGTTACAGAATGTGCACCGCTGAGTTTAAATTCCATAAAAAATGGGGTGGCGGTGCATTTATGTTAACCAAATTCATCGATGCTCTTAAAAGAACCCAACCGGAAAAATATTGAGCGACATGATATAGAGGGGCACCTCGGTGGATGACCTATTACCGATGCTCTCGAAAAAATATCACACCGTTAAATAAAACATTGGTGCTCCAATAACACGGTAGAAATGATGCATTTATATTAACGCATCAAATCACTTAAGTTGCAACAAAACAATTTAACCTTTCAGTGCCCCTAGGTCCAAACAATGCACTAGTGTTGTAAAGAGCATGGAATTGGGCTGAATTTTCACAAATTATCAGCGTAGTGCATCTTATGGTAAGAATCGCTAAGATACTAGTAAGTGCACCAATTGAGATAAATGCACCGATGCATTCTATTAATCGAGCACATAATTTAGTTTTTGATACAATTTTTTTCTCGACGATGCGTCAAATAAATACAACACACTAGTGTTGTGTTCTGCAAGACATAGAGAAAAATACATAATAATTTCCCATATCGGTTCATTTTATGGGGTGCCCCATTACCAGTGCGTTATAAGACAAACTCACCAGTAACAACACATAAAAATCTAAAAATGCAGTGTCAGTGCGTTAAATTCACCTAAACGCACTGGTGCAGTTAACTGAGTTGCATCGGGAAAAATATTTAAAAAATTATCATTATGGTGCATCTTTTAAAATGCACCCGCTACTGATGTGTCATACAATACAACGTATTGTTAAAAAATGTTAGACGTTCCTAGGAACATATAGTACCAATGTTTTTCATATAACAAAGTGCACTGCTTGGTTTATCATTAAAAAATTCTATTAAAGCGGTGTGTTTCGTAGAACCAACCACACTGATTTACATAGTTAATATGTGAAATGGCATCATGGGTCATTTTGTATGACAAGCCTTAACCAATGCACTATATAACACACCACACTGCTATAGATATCAATGCATGACTAACAATGACACATCAATTCATTAAATTTAACACACCATTGTTTGGTGCTTTATCTCTGATATGGAGCACCAGGAGTTGTGCGTATTGCGCTATTAATAACACTGATTAATTTTTCACTTTTTGTTTGCAAACATAAACTAATTTCAGTTTTTGATAAATACAAATTAGTTATATATGTTTGTGTTTTATATTTTAAATTTGTTTTATCTATATATATGTTCCTAAAAATAATTTTGCGTGATTCAAATACGATGCTGACGTCGAGAACAATAGCAACAGGTGCATCCAAAAGAAAAAAAATTTAATTCCCAAACTACATATGCAAACCTCCGCGATTAAACTTTGTGGAGTTTTTGCTTTGTGGAGGCAAAAACAAAGGTCACTCTTCGGTGCCTCTCATAATTTAGAGCATGGACTTGATCTCTACCACTTCCTTAATGCTCTGCTTCACATCTCCTCCTCCGCGGGCTGCTCGACTTTCTCCAAGATACCGTCCTCGTCATTCTTGTATCCATAATATGAACTGACGCCAATTCACTTGTAAATCACATACCTACACCTCCTCTTCTTTGCCTCAAGGGGGCTTATCGAATAACTCTTTGAGGACGAGGAGGAATTTTGCAGCCTCAAAGTATCTATAATTGGGGCCCTTTTTGGTGGCACCGAGCACATCAACTTTGTTCCCTTCCAAGTCCATCATCTTTGCCCCTACTTTGGCATAGTTAGGACTACTAAGTTTTACGATTAGAGCTTCCCAATGCCCCTTTGTCATGTTCAACAAGAAAGGACCCTAGTAGATGTCTTAATTATAACACCATGTCAACCCCAAGATTGAACTAAGGTCCATATTGTATATTTAATAAAAGTTAATAAGAACATTTGGAAAAACAACCAATGATCCATAAGCTTTGTCAGCATGCCTTATCGCCAAATATTAATCATTTCCTTGGCCTCGACCCGCTCCTCCATGATATCCTCACCCATTTACTTACTAAGAATATCATGTTTCTTCTTCTCCACAACCATGCACTCGATCACTTTCTCATCCAGAAGGGGGACATGGGAAAAAAACTCTCACTCTCTCTACTACTAGTTTCCCATGTCTTACTCTCCCATTTTTTATGCCACATCCTCATCTTCCTCGAATAGGAAAAACTTAATGGAAATGACCTCCCTAATCTTGATCATCAACCTGGACTCCCTCTAGATAGACTCGATCATCTGCCACTCCCTCAATGCTTTGTCCCGCATATCCTCCTCCGCGGGCTACTCGAATTTTCCCAAGATACCGTTCTCGTCATCCTCGTCGTCATAATAATTGGCGTCAATTCATTTGTAAATCACATACCCAGACCTCCTCTTCTTTGCCTCGAGGGCTTATCAAATAACTCTTTGACATTGGGGAGGAATTTCACATCCCCACTTGTACAATTGGTTGTTTGAATATTGTAACATGCGATATTCTAGTGCATTCTTACCCCAAGTGTGTTCTTTGCCTCAAAGTGCATGATTACCCCCAAAACCCTTGTTTTTTCCTTCAAAAAATTTCAATGGGAGTGGGTCTTCATATTCACTTTGATACCATGTTCGACGAAACAAGGTATTTCCACATAGGAAAAACACCTTAAGAAACCACTCACACAATCAAATCAAAGATCAATACACCGATGTATTACGTGGTTAAAACACTCAAAGAGGGAAATATTCCATGGCCCCAACTAATGTGGCCATTTGAGGAAATATATTAGTGCAAAAGAAAAATTTGTATATAAGATTTTCTCAATATCTATCCTTGAAACAAATGGCCCTCCATTCTATTTAAATAGATATCATGGATCAATTAGGTGCTAAACCATGGATCAATATAAATGTTAGTATTGATGACAATATGATCCATTCGATCAATTTCTATCTAGAACATATCGTTACTGTTGGATTACATAACTACAAATGCATACTAAATAGACACACTTTTATTTAGTGACATATTAGACCAAGTTGATCTTAACAAACTCCTACGTGTCTAAATATCCTAACAAACTTCTTTATTAATAAGGAAAGATTAGTGGTTCGAACATATTTATCCAACAATATTTTTTAGCAAGCCACATGCTAATAAAGGGACGTTACATACTAATTGAGGACAACTTGGTAAAGGACATGAATTCCTTTAAAACCACATCTTAGGCTAAAGTTCATTAAGGTCAATATTTACCTAATACTTTCACAGAGTCCATAAAACTAAAAGGGAACTTTTACATGATATTTCAAACATCATGTATGGTAATAAAGAACATAATTTAGTGGGTTAAATAAAAACATGATAATAAATTTCCCACTCAACAAGGTTGTGGAAGAATCTCTGATAATCATTGGAAAAGATAGAAAGACAACATTTGCAGGATTAAAATTGTCTTTGCATACTAATGAAAACCACTCTTGCAAAACTCCTAGACCAATTACTCCCTTAGTTACAAACTCTAAGTAAATTCCTGCTTGTAAAACCTTAGCTTCTACATATGCCAGTGACTCAAATGAATCCACAAGAAGTTGAGATCTATGAATGACCATTTTGTGTTTTCATTATGATATTCGTTTGGTTATAGAAGTGAATGGACATTACTTTACACCTTTAAGACTTGAAATCAAGAAGAAAACCATGTTCAAGTAACCACAAATGATTTTCATGCAATGGTCATTGTTGAATAATAATAATTAAAGATAATCACCATGCAATTAACATCCATGGAGAATATTCCATGTCCACTTTGGAAACCTTGGTAATAACATGAAGGCCCTTTGGAAAGGTTGGAAATAATAGCTGCCACTACCTCAAGGAAAATATCAATCTTATGGAGAAAATCCTTGAATAATGTGTAGAGCAACTTATGTGATCCAATGTCTACTAGCATCAAGGGATCTATTCTAGAACATGTTTCTATGTGTTCATATTTACTCACATTTACATTAGAAGTTACAAGGCTTTCAATAACCTCCATGGATTTGCACAAAGGTATTACAAAATTCGTAAAATAATGTGGCTCTTAATTATCATGCACATTTTTGACATGTTGCTTCATGTGAACATGATTATCCTTGATAGGAGATGGCCTAGTTTCACAACATAAATTTGAAGAAATATTCAAAGCAAGTTCGAGGACAAAAGGAAAAATTATTGAACAATTGTCTCTACCTTTGCTTCATTGAAATGTTGACTTCCATGAGAGACACCAATAGTGTCAAGAAAAGAGGAAATGTCATTATGGAATATTATGTGGATATCATGGCCAAGTCCACTCTTCACTAGTAGCTTACAAAACACAAGTAGACTGGGCACACAATAGATATAAATATGCCTTGGCATAAAAATATTATTTTGGTGATAATTTATTCTTCTCCACACCCATGGTTTATTTGGAATAGAGAAAACAATAAGATAACCAAATTCAAAGTTGACCATGAGAGTTGAAATAAATACATGTGTTCTAAAACAAAAACAACATTTGTAACCAGCTTCTAAAACTCTTTAACTTGATTGCAGATGCTATCTTACATATTGATCCAGATTATTTTCGGCATGAAATGAGAGCAGAGATATAGTAAAGAAATGTAAAGAGATATATTAGATATCCAATAATATAACAATCAGAGATGCAACCATAAACACAGAGATACAATAATACACAATTTCTATTAATGAGAAAAATGTACAAAACTGTAGAAATACAGAGTGAAAGACTCGTTGGAATGGTGGAAGCTTATCTATGAGAAGAGATGTGATGGATACTCACATTTGCAAGAAGATCATTACAATGAGGCTCTAAAGTCCTTTTTAACATAAAGAAAATCCAAAACCCTAACCTCGAAAGATGAAAAGCCAACAATTTTATGGACCTCGTTTTGGGTAGTTTGGTGTATCAACTTCCCAGGGGAAGAATTTTGACATACGATATCTGTTTGGGGTGCACGATAGATAGTTGGAAAGGTATCATTGAGGAGATTCATTTTGGGGGTTCAATCAAAGATTTTGCCTCTTCTTAAGGTGCTTGATCCTGAAAAAACTTCATTTAGGCCCTCAAAATGGCCCCAAAAGTTTAGGAAACAAAAAAATGCTAAAAATAGTAAATTGCCAGAAGACTGTTTGGAGCCAGTTGGAATAGGTGGGTAACCACCGATATCCACCTGGATAACATATGGCTCAACTTTCTTTTTATAACATCCAATAATTTTAAAAGAAAGAGTTCCATTCAAAACATAGGTACTTGTTTGTCAAAATATTTGCAAACTAAGAAGAAAAGGGAAATCAAAAGAATTAGAATATAGAGATATTCATATCATAAATCACCTATTGATCAAATAACATGATTTACTTTCTCAGTGAAGCCTTCCACTACTGTCCTGCTCAAGGAAATATTAAGTGGTCCTCATGCCTCACACTGTCCTACTTAGGGAAGCAATAAGGTTAAGGTTTTCCTCTTTCCCAATCCCACTCCCCTTTTGCACCCATAAATTTTGGTCAATTAATAACTACCCCTCGAATTCCTCCCAAAAATTCCCTTACTCGAAAAGAATTGGTTGGTTGAACCCCCAATACCTAGTTGAATTTTAAAATCCCTTCACTTTCAAATATCCTCCAATATATTGACTTACATATTAACTATTTTTAACCCTCAAATATGAAAACACATGCTATGATATTGGTTTCAAAGTGAATCCCATGTGTTGTTTACTTGCTAGGAGATAGAGAACGTTAGATTATTTAACCATTTTTTCCTTAGCTTTCCAACCAGTTGAGAGGGATAATTTGGTCACCCAGTGCACAAATAGTCTCACAACAAATTGACAACCATATTGAGGAAGAGTGATTGAAACTCTTCCTTATTTAAATTTAGGACCTTATCTTTAATTACTATTTTCTATTAATTAGTAGCATAGTTTAGATTGAATATTTGATGTTGTGTACCAAATCCTTAATATAACATAAGAAACCAACATACACACAATGAACAAAAGATGTGAGTGTGGAGCACAAATCCTAAAGTGATAATAGAGATGAGTTACATAATAACTCCTTATTCATTAGGACAACATCCTCCAAATAAACCCAATACATCCATATAACCAAATCATATGTTCATGTCCCAATAATGACTTAATTGACCTATATATATATACACATTCTCACCAGCTGCACATATGGCCCCCCTTTTAGGTAGACCCATATTAAATATACATTATATCCTTATTACATACACATTCAACCCCATCACATATACATTTAACCCCATATATATATCCCTTAGGGTCATAACATAGTACCCCCCCCCCCCTACGAAAAGTTTTGTCTCTAATGCTTTGTAGTTAAGAGTTTTACATGTGATGAAACCAAGCAACATGATTTCTTTATAGTCCCACCCCCTTTTTGTCAGTAATGATTTTCGATCCATCCATATTCAACTCTTTTCGATGTCAAAGTTCCCTAATAGGTTCCTTTAATTCTTTGATTCCATTGATTTTTTCAGCTTCTCCAATTTGTTATAGTTGTTGGTTTTTTATAATATATCATGGAATTGTTCCTTGATGCGTTATTCCATGAATATTGTTGATTATTCCATTATATTATTTACTAATTTTGATATCCTTATTCTTATATTTCTTACTAACTTTCTTCATAATGAGGGTCTGATATGGTTCCACCTTTGATGGTTTTCTTTCATTCTACACACCCATATGAATATGACTTATTTTCAATGACAATGGAATCCTCTATCCTATGTTCTTCATCTTCAATTACTTTGGCCTTTGAGATAATACCATCATATTTGACATGTACATCCTCAAGTTGGAGCTCAACTTCTTAAAGTATTTTTTGGTGACCTTTTTGTTAGATTTTAAGGTTACTTTTAAAGTGTTTATACTATGTCTGGGGGTGTTCATGTGATGCAGAGTGAATGGTGTATGGATGACCCTTGATCATTCCATGATGGGCATGCATATGTGGAGGTGGATTTATCTTGGATTGTTAGACCTTGTTTGATGATTACATGGAATTATTCCTTAGAGCATTGGAGACCTCAAAAACTTGGTGACTTATTCATAATGGCTACATGAGGTTGAGTTACTTACTTGGAGGATGCCTTGATTTGGAGGAGGAACTTTGGGAGTTTTAGAGGAGGGCATTGAACCCTTGGTGACATGGTCACACATGGATTACTTGCTTAGAGGATCATTGATCTAGTATCTTTCCATCGATGACATTACATAAATTGCATTAACAATATGAATCAAAGCTTATGTGCAACATTAATTAAAGAAGGAAGAAATATGGAGAAAAGAAGAGAAATGAGACAGTAACACAATAGCTTGATAATGGAGTTCGTCCAACATGGACTACATCTTTGGGCCCTACTTCAAAGTGGATATTCTTTATATTATCTCAACAAAATAAAATTGGCATAAATACCTCATTATACCTTAAGTCTGAAAAATGGCCTTCTGATCTATTTCCCGGATGCAAAAATAGACATCACCAGTGGGCTCGTGGTGAGAAAATGTGGAGAAATGACTACCAAATCATCCAAATCTAACAATTCTCATCCCAGGCCCTCTTGGGCTCTTTTCCTCAGTTTGAGTGCAACCAACCTACAATTATTACTCCTGTACTTGCATTAGAAAACATGTCGTCGTACTATATTGGGCGCAGACCCCCGAACTTTGCATTAAGTTGGGTTTAAAACGAAATTACTTGGAAGAATTTACCAAGTTCCAACCTTGGCATAGTGGTAATAATAATGGATTATTTTTTAGGAGACCCGAGGTCAAACCCGTGAGCTCCCCATTTTGGTAACAACCATATATTACACTACCAAAATTGTTTTAACCGCTGCCAAAGTCAGTATATCCCCCGCCAAATTAGTACTAGTGCCAACAGTATGAAAAGACGTGTGCACAGATAGACCCATCACAAATGTTAACCACTGGTAGCTATGATATGACCGTATTTTATGTTGGCTTCCAGGTATGGGGGTCGTCGACCGATCCAGCACTAGATCCGACGTCGACTGGCATGACAACCATATTAATATTTTCTTTTTATTTTTCTCTGTCCAACCCTCATTGGACATTTTTGGGGTGTCATGTGGCACCCATTGATTGGACCACATGGCACCCTGTCATTTGTTGAGTCTGCCCAGTCACCGACCACCTATGCCCAATCATTGTGTTGACATAAGAACCATTTGTCTGAACGTGAAGAGGCCACATATCACTTTGTTGGTAGTCCATGTGGTGGCCTTTGGGTGGTGCCACATGGTGTCACCTGGGGGTGCCACGTGACACTTTCTAGTTGGTTCAAGTGGCCACTAAAAACACCAAAAAATCATGCCACGTGTCGGCTTCTGAGTGGTTCCACATCAACATATTGATGTTAGCATGATGTAATCCCTGCATAGTCATTTGTTGATGTCAGTAGCACAGATTATTATGTCACCCTGTTGAATTTTTCTAGGTTGACCAAAACTTTTACTTTCCATAACTTTTTCGTTTGGACTTTGTTTGATGAACTATTTACGCCCACAGAAAGATATCGACGAGCTCTTAGACTTCGCTCTATTTTTTATGACATATTAGGACTTGAATTTTTTCCCTTTTAGATCCCCTTGGATCATTCCTCCCCACTAAGAATTTTTGGGCCTCCAAAAACCTCATCAGTCACCAGGCAGGTGAGGGAATTTCTCCCTCGCTTTCTCTTTCTTGATCCACCATGATTTACTAGGATGTGTGCCCTTCAGGCCCACTCGAAGATCACCCTTGTGTGAATTTCTCATCCTTCTTTCCAGGATGATATCTTCTATTAACTCGTCCAAGTATTTAGGATAAAATCATCCATTGACGGTACTTAAACAATCTCCTGTTGATCCATGATCATTGGAGGCTCATAAAGTTTCATGCTTACAACTGAGTATATTTTCATATTCAATGGTATATCTCGAAAGGCATTGGTTCCAATTCTCTCCAAGATGGTGAAGAGTGCATGTTGCATACACTGTATCTGATCATCCTACAACTTGGGATGTTTCTATGGTAACCTCAAAGCAACTGAACCATTTTTCTGCTTCCAATCTCTATTTGATTGTCGGTTTGTGGATGGAAAGCATTCCTCCTCTTCATCTTGGTGTCCATCATTCTCCACATTAACTTCCCAAGGAATCAAATGTCTCGATCTGAAATAATGACCATGGGAATTCCAAAGTGGACCCATACATCATGAAAGAAAATATGAGCAATTTTATCATCATTGATATGATTTTTACACGGCATCAAGACATATGTCTTGCTAAACCTATCCACTACTACATACAAGTAGTCATGACCCATTTTTTACATAGACAACGCCCTTACAAAATCCAAGGATATACTCTTCCAAGGATGAGAAGGAACATCGAGTGGTGTGTACAACCCCAATTTTCTATTAGTGGGCTTAAACATTCACATCACATGCCCCTTTACAATAATGGTTACAATTACATTCATTTGATTCAAACATAACCTCAACAAATACATTACAATCTGATCTACCCCAAAATTCCCAAATACAAGAGAAGTGTAAGCTTCTCCAATTACATGCATTTTCACAATGGTAGGAATACAAGGTTTACCCAAGTGGTAAAATAGTTTGTCATGCAACCAAAATATTTTCACCTACAAGCCATGGATTAGCCTCTAAAATACATCTTTTAAGACTTTGTCAATAGCATATTTTCCAACATAGCTAACATGAGCATTCTTCAAAACAATAGATTCAAAACTAAGAGATCTAAAAAGTATATATGCTCTCATGGAATCTGCACTGGTAATAGTTGGAATCTTGAATGGTTATTGAAGGTCCGATGGAGCTAGTATTGGTACGGGGTTGATATTTTCTCCCAAAGTGTCGAAGGCCCTTTTCTTTCCACCTCCCCACTGAAAGACCTGTCTCATGTCAAACATTTCATTTTATGTAAAGGATTAAGAGCATCGAGAGGGCTAGACTTATCAAGCTCTTTGGTTTTTACAGTCATAAGAACAAGATTCTTACAAGCATGTATAACTCTCTTCCTTTTATCTACATTAATAAGTGATGGGTTAGCCTCCGTGTCGTGAGCCCTAACAATATATTCTACTCCATCTTTTGTGAGATGGTATTTGTTCTCTTTTCGAAAGAATAAGGCTTTTCTGTCGTAAAGATACAGACTCCCTAATACAATGCCACGTATATCTAAATGAACCACATCAGAATCAACCTCATCTATCAACTTAGAAGCAATAGAACACCTTAATCTACACTGACTGGTAACTTGAAGTTTTTCATTGTCATGCACCCAACCAAGAGGGTAAGGTTTCTGGTGAGGTCTTGTGGTTATCCCAATTTCTTTACATTCTCTTCAAATATTAAGTTAACTTGTGAGCCCAGATCAAACAGAGTTTCCACTTTTGTGTTTTTTTTCACTACTCTTATGTGGAATAATTCACTTATTTTTTCATCATTTTCAAGAGATGGAATTGTAGAACTTGAACTAGCATGCAAGGAAACTTTTGTTGATATTTTACTTGTACATCTAGAAGTTACAGTTCTTCTTTATTATAAAAATCATTTAGTAATTTAGTTGCATATATAATATCACTAAAAGAGAGGAAATCATAGAAACAAGAGAGAGACACAAAGATTATCCTGGGAAACCCTCTAGGGGGAGAAAACCCAGTAAACTTCCTCAATGTAGATTATCCAACCAAGAAAAATGCTTCTCTCCTCCAGAGAGAACTAACAAAGTAAAATATCCTCCTCTACTCCTTCAATAGGAAGAGTAGTGCACCAGTTAACCAAGAGATAGACCAAAACCCTCCTTGACATCACCCCCAGTTGCAATAGCTTCTCCTCCAAGACTTGCACACTTTTTCCTCTTGTTTAAGATCTTATGAGTGAGTGAGTAAATGAGGCACTAGCCTCCCTTATAAATAGTAGTTTGGCCTCCTTAAATTGGGTCTGGGCCGACCTGTCAATTTACCATCTTAAATTACATTTAATTGTCAAGGCGCAGTAGGGCCAACTTTTACAAAGGCACAATAGGGTCGTCTTAATAAATGTAATATAATTAATTATTTAGGGTTTGTCTTGGTCAAATACAATAAGGATATCTTCCGAAGCTACTCAATCTTCAACAACTTTACCTTGTAATCCAACGATTGTGATATTTTCCTCATCACCTGAGTCAGAACCTAGGTCTTGTTGGACGATAGCAACAATTGTTTTCTTCCTTTTTCCACCAAATCGCTTCGGTCTTAACTCCAGATGCAACTTCCAACAATGATCATCATCATGCCCATATTTTTGGCAATGAGTGTAGGATGATTTTTCGCCCTCTTTCTTTGTTGTAGATGTGTTCTTATCCTTTCCTTTGTCTTTCCTTTTAAAATGGTCTTCTAAATGCTTATGATATTTCTATACATTCTTTCCCCTACTTTCAAGGTGAATTTATTGCACTTACACCTCATCTAATTTTGTGGGATTAAAAAATAATAATGTATGTCGAATGTAACTGTGAAGTGCACCAATATACTTCGTCAAATTTTCATGAGAATATAAAGGAATATTTAATGCAAGTGCTTGTTTCCTAAAGTCCTATGTGAAACTCTGAACACTCTGACCTTTACCCTGTCTTAGTTTTTTCCATTCCATCATGGATTTTTGAACTTAACCTAGTGGATAAAATTGCTTTTTCAACGCAGATGTAAATCTAGACCATGAAGAAAGGAGTTTACCATTATGTTTTCTACCTTTATGAAGTTTTCTCTCCCACCATTCAAGGGTTGTGCCTTCTAGCCAAAGAGAAGCCAACTAGATCATCACCTCTTCCTCTTTGATCTGTTGTACAGGACAATAAACTTTGATTTGTCTAATCCAATTATTAAGCTTGTCTACATTAGCTTCTCCATTAAACATGGGAAAATTAAATTTCAAATCTAGTTTCAACAATGGATTTTTAGAAGTACTTGGATGAAAACTAGAATGATGAGAATGAGAGGAAAAGGAAGAAGAGGTTGGACTTGGAGATGGTGATTGAGGCTTAGGAGGATCTCCTCCACTTCCATGGTTCATTGGAGCATTATCCTCTTCTTTAACTTTCTTCTTCTTCTCCTTCTTTGCAACTCTCTTCTCGTAATCTACATACAATTTTTACACCATATCTGACATCTAGTAGAAGATCTTGTGAAATTTATTCTCATGCTCGACACACCTCTCTTCATCATCCATTTTCCTTCCTCTAGTTGCACGTCCAATCTCTGGGTTGAAAGTCTTAAGTTTTCCTTCACCTGCTTTGAGCTTGGCCCTGATAAGCATTCACACTTGCAATTCAAGTCAAAGAAGACGACTTTGATACCAACTTGATCCATGATATTTCCAACGATGACATACATAAATTGCATTAAGAGTATGAATCAAAGATTATGTGCAACATTAATTAAAGAAGGAAGAAATATGGAGAAAAGAAGAGAAATGAGACAGTAACACAATAGATTGATAACATAGTTCATCCAACATGGACTATGTCTCTAGGCCCTGCTTCAAAGTGGAGAGGCTTTACATTATCTGAACAAAATAAAATTGGCATAAATACATCATTATACCTCAAGTATGAAAACTGACCTTCTGATATGTTTCCCAGATGCAAAAACAGACATCACTGGTGGACTCGTGGTGAGAAAATGTGTAGAAATGATTGTCAAATCATCCAAATATGACACTGCTCATCCCAGGCCATCCTGGGATCTTCACCTCAATTTGTGTGCCACAAGTATGGAATTATTACTCGTGTGCCTACAATTGAAAATATGTCATTGTATTGTATTGGGCGCGATTCCCCAAAATTTGCATTAAGTTGGGTTTAAAACGAAATTACTTAGTAGAATTTACCAAGTTCCAACCTTGGCGTAGTGGTAATAATAGTGGATTATTGTTGGGGAGACCCGGGGTCAACCCCGCGGGCTCCCCATTTTGGCATAATTTACATATATATATATATATATATAACGACCATATATTACACTACCAAAACCATTTTAACCACCACCAAAGTTGGTATATCCCCCACAAAAGTTAGTATTGGCGCCAACTGTATGACAAGACACATGCACGAATAGACCCATCATAAATGTTAACTATTGGTAGTTATGATATGACTGGATTTTATGTTGGTTTCTAGGTATGGGGGTCGTCGGTCGATCCGGCTTCAGCTGGCACAATGACCATATTAATATTTTTTTTATATTTTTCTCTGCCCAACCCTCATTGGGAATTTTTGGGGTGCCACATGGCACCCACTGACTGGGCCACGTGGCACCCTGTCATTTGCTGAGTTTTCCTAGTCACCGACCACTTGTGCCCAGTCATTGTGTTGACGTAAGCACCATTTGTCTGACTGTGAGGCGGCCACGTGTTGTGTTGTTGGTAGGCCACGTAGTAGAATCTGGGTGGTGCCACATGGAATCACTTGGTGGTGCCATGTGACACTTGTCAATTGGCCCATGTGGACACCAAAAACACCAAAAATGCATACCATGTGTCGACCTCTGAGTGGTGCCACGCCAACATGATGAAATCAACATGACATCATGTTGACGCCATCCCTACACAGTTAGTTGCTGGCATCAGTAGTACAACTGATGATGTCACCCTGTTGACTTTGATTGGATTGACCAAAACTTTGATTGGTCATAAATTCGTCATTCGAACTCCGTTTGAAGAACCATTTATGTCAACGGAAATCTCTTGACGAGCTCTTCGACTTGGTGCCATTTTTGTTGAGATTTGAGGACTTTGAATTTTTTCCCTTTTAGATCCTCTTGGATCAATAATACTTGACTCAAGGATGCTTGGGTTGAGGGAATGATAATGTAGGTGTGGTGAGCCTAGAGGATCACATTCTTTGGAGGAGTGTTGTATCCCTTGAAGGAGGATCATTGGAGCCTTAGAGCCCTGAAGGAGGAGTGTTGTGACTTGCTTGAGGAACACTCATGCATTGGATCCTTGATCGTTGACGATATCACCTTGAAGATTGACATATATCCTTTTGGAGTGGAGTGTTTCAAATTTGTGGACCTACTTGTTAGAGATAGGTTTTTTGTAAGGGTTTACACCCACTTTATGTTGTTGGCATCTCTTACTTTTCAAATTAACAAAGAAAGGAGAGAGTCCTTTCATTCATCATCTTCATTGTACACTATTCTTTGTATTTTCTTGTAGGGAGCATGATGTTAGGGTTCATGAGGAAACCCTAGGGAAAGATATGAAGAAATAGAGACATTGGAGATTAAACTATTCATTCATCATCTTGTGTCATAGATGTGAGGAGAGTAGTGCACTAGTCTCTCTCTCTCTCTCTCTCTCTCTCTCTCTCTCATGTAATATTCATTATATCATATCCCTTTGTCTTGAGTGCTAAGGTTCTTGGAGAAGTTCAAGGTTGATATATTGTTAAGGTTTCACCCTAAGGAGACAAATAAGACATCTTAGACACTTGTGGGAGAAAAGTGTTGAAGCCAAGGAGGACTTGCTTGTGTTGATGCTTGCTAGTTGGAGATATTTGGTGGTGGTTAAGGTTTTCTTGGTTTTCCATAGATAGGGTTTTGGAGAGATTGAAGAATTGTACAAGATTGTGATAAGCTATGAGTATGTACATGTAATTCATTTTGTTGCAGATATTACACACTCACCTAGGTAATTATTTTCCTAAGGTTGATAGTCCAATGTTGATAACACTTCCTTAGATGAGAATATTATCGAGAGAGAATATTACCCTACAAAATAGGGCATTCCTATTTAATTCGGAGTCATTTACACTTATTTATACTGGTGGAAGTCATTCATGCATGGAAACCTCGATTTTATCACCAATAGTTGCATGTGCTTCTCTCACGTCCACATGTGTGACTCAGTTAACTGATGATTGCATGGATCAATTAACTAGGACTAGGTGGTAGTTCTCTCCAGTGCCTGTCAGTGAGTGTCTATATCTCTCTAGATCACTACTATGGCACATTAATTACTCATTTAGCCTATATCTATTGTAAATTATTCACTCTTTATGTGTGGAATACAATTAAAATAAATTCTTTCATTCTTTCCTCCATGTTTTATCTTATCTTCAAACCATTTGCAAGTTGTGTATGTTTCATTGTTAGCTATATCTTTTGTGCATGTATCTCATAAAATCTACATGGTATCAGAGCCCACAAGCCACTAGCAAGGATTTTCACTGACACTCTTTTGTAGGTACCAAAGACATAACAAAGAAACAATAAAGATGGAATCTATGTTTTACTCGCAGACAATACTTCTCACGCCCAATAACTATTTGGAGTGGGAGCCAAAGATTATACTTCTTCTCGGAAGTAGAGGATTATACCAAATAACCATGGAAATGGAAGTAGATCCTGATTCAGTCGATGAGAAAAATGACTTTCTCAATAGACAAGATATGGTCGTAGGATGTATTTGCATGTCTATTTCTCCTGAAATTTACCATCAAGTATACAATGAATCACTAGAATCAACTCCAAACGAATTATGGACCAAATTTGAGGTTCTATTTTGTAATAAGGAAGATTGCATGCAAAAGCTTTATAAGATAGATCTAGTAGAAAATCCACAGGAAGATCAATCCTCTCAGTTTGAAGAACCTTCTATACAAGTATCTACACAAATTTGTGTTCCATTCATTCAAGATGATGTCTACTCCATTTCAGATATATTTTCTGAATCACATATGGAATATATCATCCATGCATATCATAAGCCACATGCATACACTTTTGTTATGTGCCATTCATACATCCCATGATCCACATGAAAAGACTCCCATGCATGCATCTCATGAGCCAAAAATGGGGCTGCACACATCAGATTCAATTATGACATTTTATGAACATAATTTGCATAAACAAATTGGATATTTGAATTATTCTTGAAAAAATACCCTATTTAAAAAAAAATAATCGTCTGAAATAGAGTTTGGGAAGTGAATTTATGAGAATTTTAAAATCAACAAAATTTCAGCGTTATTCTAGAAACGACCGCATGATTTTCAAAGTTTCATCCAAAATTCATTTGGATATTCTTCATTACAAAAGGAGAAAGTGGATATGTGTGGAAATCTCACTGGTGCATCTACTTCATCATATCCGTGCATACATCTACATCTTCAAGAAAGTATTCAATGAGCACAAACTTGCATAGTTGTGAGGTCTTCATGGAGTGAAGGACACAGTTGCTTAGCAACTGCTTTTTGTTCCTTCTCATTTGTTTTTTTCTTATGCATTGTACCTTGAGGGGGGGGGGGTTCCCATGAGGTTTTCCCTCTTTCCTCGTTTTTTTGGTGTCTCATTCTTATATGCATTATACAATGGGTACCTAACATGGCCTTTATTTCCATAACTCATTCATCATGTACACCCTAGTAGTGTTCAGGGGGGGTCTTGGAGATATTACACACTCACCTAGGTAATTATTTTCCTAAGGTTGATAGTGCAATGTTGATAGTGCTTCCTTAGATGATAATATTCTCTCTAGAGAATATTCCCCTACAAAATAGGGTGCTCCTCTTCAGTTCAGAGTCAGTTACCCTTAGTTAGACTAGTGGAAGTCACGCATGCATGGAAACCTTGGTTTTATCACCAACAGTTTCATGCATTTCTCTCACTTCCACACGTGTGACTCAATTAACTAATGATTGCATGAATCAATTAACTAGAGCTAGGTGGCAGTTCACTCCAGTGTCTGTCGGTGAGTGCCTAGATCTCTCTAGATCACTACTATGGCACATTAGTTACTCATGTAGCCTATATCTATTGTAAATTATTCACTCTTTGTGTGTGGAATACAGTTAATAGAAATTATTTCATTCTTTCCTCCATTTTTTGTATTCTCTTCACACCATTTGAAATATGTGTATGTTTCATTGTTAGCTATATCTTTTGTGCAGGTATCTCATAAACTCTACACATTTCCAGCATATATATATATATATATATATATATATATATATATATATATATATATATATATATATATATATATATATATATATATATATATATATATATATATATATATATATATACTATCCAAAGATCATGTAATTGTAGATTTGATTTTCAACTTGCATTGTCTTCTTGATTGAGTAATTTCCAACACTTGTTGTTCATGTTGATTTGGCATAACATGGGGCTAAATGTTTTAAGTGATTTAACATATACATTAAACATAATAAAGCATACTTCTATAAATTTATAACAATTAAATTGATTTCATATCTATTTTATGCTTGGAAAATGTGTCGTAAGGGATGGAAATTGTTGACATATGTTTGGTATCTCTTCTCTTGATAGCTAAGTGGATTGTGAAAAAAACATGAAATGCATTTGCACATGTTTGTGTCAAAATGTTTTTTATATTGAACTATGGTATTAGAGTTGGTATTAGGCCATGTGCATGAAGTTGAGTCCATTATTTTGGGACAACATAGATTTTTGAAATGAGTGCTCATTACCAATATCCATACCACATTTGTGTTTTCATTGCTTATCCTTGTGGATGTTAAGACTAACATTGAGTATATGCTTAGGATTAAAAAACACAAGTGTGAAATAATGCATATGCATGATAACTCATATGCGTTATGTTTGACCATAAAACACACTCAATTGTTCAATCAATTATTTCCTACCTTGCCTTATGAGACTATACCTATTCATAATTTAAAACAAATAAAAAAATTACTCCTGACCAAACATGCTTCCTTATAATATGAAATCATCAAAACCTATATTGTCTTAATGCAAGCCATTGTGATTTTCATTAATAAACTTAAAGATGAATATATGAGTATGGCTATTTAGACCATGGACTTTGTTGATATTGATATATGATTTAGGACTTGGATGAGTCCTATCATGCTTGACACACATGAATAGGCATCCAACCACCACTCATATCTTTTGTAGGCAATATTTCATCTTTACGTGGGAATATGAACACCGTTAGGAGGTATTGTGCACCACTGACATGTATCATCGCCATTACATTTCTTGAGGGATGAAAGAAAGGGCCTAAGTCCTTGAGTAATGCTCCTTAGTCTTGAGGGACATGGCTGATGCATCAAACTACCATACATGACCTCTACATGGGATCATTGGCATCCCATTGAGAATATGAGAATTGCTACAAGGTATTATGCAAAAAAAACATATATCATAACCATGACAATGGTTTGGGGATGAAGTCAAGGGATGTAGGAATTTAATGAGGCTTCATAGGCTTGAAATCCATCAAGAAGGCCTCAAACCACCACACATGACCATCGCAGGGTGTCTTTGGCCTCCCACTAAAATTAAATGAATACCAATAGGAGCTATTGTGCACCACATATGGCTATCAAGGAATTCATAGTATTAAGGGATGTAATCGAAGCCCTTAGGTCCTGAATGAAGCTTCTCAGGCCTAATGGCCTTAGAATAATCCTCCAATCATAAATCATAACCTATGTAGTGTATTTTAGGACTTTGTTTGAGACTATGAGTGTGGATAAGAGGTATTGCACACCTTAGATGGCCTCAAACTCTTCACAATAGTTCATAGATGAAAATAATTGGCATATGACCTAAATGAATCCTTTAATGATCGATGGACATGAATGAGGCATCCAATCACCACTCATAAATTTTGTAGGGGATAATTTGACATATATGCCTAGGGAAATGAGAATTTATAGAAGGTATTCTACACCATATACATGTATCACATGGCCATGACATTGGTTATGGGACAAAATCAAGGTCCTAAGGATTTGAATAATTCTCATTGGGATAACTATCCATGGATGAGGAATCAAACCACTACACATGACCTTTGTAGGGGATCTTTGGCCTCCCACTAAGAATATGATTCTCATAAGGAGGTATTGTGCACCACAAACATGTATGAGGGCCATGACAATGGCCAAGGGATGAAATTAAGGACCTTATTCCTTGAATGAGGTTACATAATATCGACATTCATGAACATGGAATACATCCCCAAGATAATTTTCTACACACATGAACACCATTATGAGTTTTTAGTTATTCCCTTGAGGATTTGCAATGCTCCCTTTACCTTTTAGAGCCTCATGAACAATATTTTTTGGCCCTTCTTTGCAATTTTGTGATTTTATTATTTGATGATATCCTAATCTATATAAAAATCTAGGAAGCACATGTGGTGCATGTTGATAAAGTTGTACAACTCCTCTAAGACCACAAGTTGTTCCTTATGTGTTCCAAATGTGCTTTGGCACTTCAAAGGTTGAATAGTTGGGTCACATTGTCAGTCGGGATGGGATGTGAGTGGATCCAGAGAAATTGAGGCCATTTAGGATTGGCCATTCCCTAAGACCCTCAAAATATTATGTGGGGTTTTAGGATTTACAAGAAAATACAAGAAATTTGTTAATAATTATGGGAGAATTGTCACGCCCTTAACCTCCTAAAAAATAATTTATTTTTTTGGAATGACACTGCTAATCAAACCTTCTCAACCTTAAAATAATCCATGTGTATTATGCATGTACTATATGTACTTGATTTCATTAAAATTTTTGTCTTCGAATGTGATGCTTTAGGATGAGGCATTGGAACCATACTAATGCAAGAGGGGAACCCTTTGGCTTTCACTAGTAAATAGTGGTCTGACAAAAAATTGGGCAAGTTTAAATATGAAAAAGATATGATGGCCATCCACCATGCAATGGATACTTCGTGACCACATCTCTTTGGGAGGCATATCTAGATAAAAATAGATTATCATAGCTTAAAATAATTTATGGAGTAGAGATTGTCATCAACATAGTAGCATAAGTGGGTCACAAAGATTCTTGGATATGATTATGAGATCATCTATAAGAAAGGAAAAGAGAATGTGGTGGAAAATTATTTGTCTTGGAAAATATGAGGAGGAATTTTCTCTATTGGCCTTATCCCTACTTGTACATATTTGGGTCACCGAGGCCCACTAAGAATGGATGACCAATGACTATGTGGTTCAACTCATCTAAAGAATTCAAGAGGAACCCAATCCACCTAAGGGATACACTTGGTAGAAAGATAGTTTGAGGTATAAAGAACACATTTTTTTGATTTAGAATTCAAATTTGAAGCTTAAGGTGTTAGAGGAGTTTTATTCTTCTCCTACAATGGGTCACTCTAGATTTCACAGAACCTATGAATGTGTTAAGTGTTCTTTCCTTTGGGAAGGAATGAAAAAATACATCCATACTTTTGTAGCCTCATGTGATTCATGTCAATGGAACAAAGGGGAGACAAGTAAGGATCCCTCATAATTTCAGCCGCTTTTGATCCCAACCACTATCTACACTACCATTTATATGGATTTTATAGTGGCCTTCTGACAAGAAGGAAAAAATCAGTGATAATGGTGAAAGATAACCACCTTTCCAAATATTCTCACTTTTGTACCCTACCACACCCATTTACACCTTCCTTAGTTGTCCCAGGTTTTCATGGATCATATTTTTAAGTTACATGGTATGCCCACTTCCATTATGTCGAATCGTGACCCCATATTCACCAACAAATTTTGGTAGGAAACATTTAAACTCCAAAGTACCTAATTGAACATGAGCACAACTAACCATCCTCAAAGTGATCACCAAATAGAAGTGGTAAACAAGTGCTTGGAAATCTATTTGTGATGCTTTTTTTTAGATAGGCATAATGACTACCCTTTGCAGAATGGTGGTACAACACCACTTATCACGATGCTACCAAAATGATACCTTATGAAGTGTGCTATGGAAAAGAAAAACCTTCAGTGGTTTCATATTTACTAGTCACATCTAAAGTTCAAGTAGCCAATTCCCTACTTCACACTAGAGAGGCCATTATTTGCACCCTTAAGGACAATCTAGTAATGGCTTAAAATTGCAAGAAGCAATAGGATAACAAGTATCACTATGGGCACTCTTTTGTAGAAGGGGAACAAGTTTCCCTTTTCCTTCAACCATATAAGAATAGATATCTCAAATATAAACTCCACCAAAGGTTCACACCGAAATTCTATGGACCCTTTCATATCCTCTAATGCATTGGACAAGGTGCCTATAGATTGGCTCTTCTAGCCCACTCTAAGATTCATATAATCTTTGATGTGACTTGTTTGAAGAAGGTAGTGGACTCAAATTGTTGAATTCAGGTCTAACCTCCTAGAACTAGATGAAAAAGGGTCCATTTATCTCTAGCTAGAAGCAATATTGACTACCAAAGAACATCGACCACACCAGTGCACCATCCAAGAAGTTTCGATTCAGTGGCAAGATATGTAACTAGAAGATTTTGCTTGGGAACTAGCAATGGTTTTTTTGTAGTTTCCACACCTTCGACCTTGAGGTCAACAATGTTTTTGAAGAGGGAGGGCATGTTAGATTCCTACCCTAACTTCCCTACTTTGAGTACTTAGTATTTAGTCAATTATTGTATGAGGCCATCTTCTTTGAATAAGACCCATTGGATAGTTATTAGGTAGTTACTTAATTTGAAAGATTCATCTTTATTAAATAAGGCCCACTAGGTGGTTTGCACCCATTAATGATGGGACCACGAGTAGATATGTTTTTTTATATTAAGAAGCTATTTATGGAGCTAGAAGGCCATGGAATGTTTTGTGGAGTGTTATTATTGTCTTTCGAGATCTGCTCTTGCCCCCTCAAAGAGGCCCATGAATATTTCTCACTATGTTGGAGATATTTAATACAAGGGATATATTATGTAGTTTCAATCTTATTTTCTCCTGTATTTTATTTTCTGCATTTGACTTCTGTAAATATTGTTCATGTTATGCTATTTTCACCAATTAAGCATGTGGTGACATTATTTAATAAAATATTATGTGCATCTCTACTCTCACTCATAAGAAAACCCTAGCAAAAGGTTGATGCCTCTTTTTAGTAAAATGAATGTGAGAAAATGAAAGGAAAATAATTATGAAAGCCTTAGAGGTTGGGAATTCATGAATGAGGGGTGCCACATGGAAATGTGACAATCAACTTTCCAAGGTAATAACTCTTTCATATAAACTTTTTTGGGGGGAGATTCATGAAATATCTCAATAGGTAACAACAATAAGTTAATCAAAGTTATATTTGGATAGTTTGCTGACAAAAACAATGACCAAAACCCTGAAAATTGCTCAAGAACCATAAGACTTGAAAATGTGTAATGGTTCATCAAATGACTTGAGAACTCAATGACTTAGATCAATTATTATTACCTCCCTGGTACTATAACGATGAGTTAGTCGTTGACCTTGCATTAGTTGAGCTTTGACTATAAATTTCTTTTTATTTCCTAATGTAAAATATTAGACAAATAATATTATGCTTAAATTCTTTATTTTTGTGAAATATTAAAATTTATTTTTGTGCCATCCTATTGGTGGAGAGATTTGAAGTCTTATTGTCGAGTGACGCCTCAATGATGACGACCTCGTTGGAAATATAACCTCCCATTTAGTCCTTTAACCTTCTAGCGATGGTGACCTTGTTGGA
Source organism: Picea engelmannii (assembly GCA_009831015.1). Taxonomy (NCBI): domain Eukaryota; kingdom Viridiplantae; phylum Streptophyta; class Pinopsida; order Pinales; family Pinaceae; genus Picea; species Picea engelmannii. The sequence goes on along the minus strand of ML777220.1, from coordinate 321,357 downwards.
AATATAACCTTCCATTTAATCCTTTAACCTTCTTATTGCTAGTTTAACCTTCCTTCCCTCGACATTTAGCCTTACATTTTAAATTTATTTGTGAGATTAACCTAACAATAACAATAATGGAGCAAATCAATAATAATAAATCTTAAAAAATGGGTAAACCTTTGTCAAAATAAATTGAGGACATTGCCAAACTTTTCTTAATTCACTAGATATAATCTTTAAAGCATTTAATGGCATTACATTCCTTAAAATTTTGAGACCTGCAACCACATCTATCTCCTAAAAACTCTGACTATCTTACTGCCACTATATTCGCCACCTTTGCAAACTCTAACTGCCTTTGCAAGACAAATTGAAAACTTTGACTAGCTTACCACCACGATATTCACCACCTTTGCAAACTCTGACCGCCTTTGCAAGAAAAACAAATTGTTTAAGTAAGATAATTATTATGTACTTCAAAAACTCTATAATGTCACCCAACATTTGTTTTCTACCATATCTCTTTGAATGATATTATTCCAACATTTCACTTGATGCAAAGAACAACTCTATGATGTCTTCAAAGTCTAGTGAAAAATTGTTCTCATCCCACCAACTAGCTAGAGAAGAGGTAATGGCAATATCTCAAAACCCAACAAACACTCTGCAATTGTTGTTGTAGATGTAACTGTGAATTCTATAGCTGTAACTATAAATTCTATTACAAGGTCATTCAAAAAAATATATAGTGTAATTGGATATTTTTGAGCATGTATGTGCCCTTATCATTTGTTTGTGATCTTAACTAGGGTTACAAAGTGTACTACAAAGTAAATAAAATTTCAAATTTTCAATACAAAAAAAAAAATTGTGTGAAATAATTTGTATTTCTTCATTCTTACAAAATGCCTTACTGTATATATGTATAATGCCCTGGTATAGGAGACCATACCTAGAGGTTTATAATGAACTAACACATTATACAATTCCAAACTTTCTATGTTATTGTTCATCATGTGGAATCGTTTTGGGTTGATTTTCATAGGCATCATCTTCTCCCCATATGGCTCATTGTTATAACACATATATGGTTGTTTTTTAACTTGTTATTGTTGCACCTAACTTCTATTGATTGCAAATTGCTTGAAGCACTTCAAGTGGCCTTAAAAAATAATAAGAGGGCCAATATCTCAAAAGCTCTTCATCAAATATTTTTATGCTTATTGAATCATTATTCTAGATTCAAGAGGAGTGTCTTGGTTATCTGTTCACTGGAACCTATTGAATGATGGGATATACTAGATAACTATTCACCCATCCATCCTCGATTCACCCATCCATGTCGATGATCTCCATAACCTTAGCTCTAACTTTGTCTTGCTATGGGGGATTCAATGCTAATAACATGACTGTCTATGTCAAGAAAAATTTGGTTGTCTCCTTCCCTTCTATCAAAATCCTTTTGCATTTTTCAACCACGTCTTGAGTTGTTATCTGTATTCTCTCCCATTGGCTTCTCTGAAGTCATTGGATGATCCCCCTCTATGATATGATAAGCGTGCCAAACTTGTTGGTTTCCATAGTGGGTGGTGTTTCTACTATCACCAATCATAAGCAGGAACCTCAAGTCTTGAGTGACTATTTGAAATCCTTAATCCAATGCACGATGATGCGATCCAAGAGAAATCACAATCCTTTGAAGAAAAAGTTGTTGAAATTGAATGTTGTTTAAATCCATTGCAATGTGGTTTTTTCCCTTATATCTTTAATACATTAAGTGGCTAGATGTTTCAAACCGTCAACCACTTGGCTAGGGAAAACATCCAATTGTTATAGATCTCTAGAACCCACATATTCCAAAACCTGTGTCTTCCAAGAATGTTTTAGAAGTTTGCAAGCAATAGGGGCCTATTGGGGTTGACATCCAAAACTCACATCTTCCAAGAATGTTTTAAAATTTGTATGTGCCAAGATGTGGAAGATGTTTAGAGAAAGTTTATAGTTTCTAAGGAATCAGATATAGTTCAATATGTTGAGAGAGGCCAAATTGGGAATGTCGTAGGAGAGAGATACCGAGCGATACCGAAACATGAATTGAAAATTGTTGTTGGATCAAGATAGATCAACATAAGGTCATCAATTATCCCTGGCTTTGATATTATAGGATCTGCAAATGGATGCTCATTTAAGGGGGGGAATACACATATTCAATTTTGTCTCTACCAATATGCGTATTTCCCTTTTCGATGTGAAGAATGATCAATTTGATATGGAACCTACGGGTATGTCATTGATGAAGGTAGCTATGTTATTAGTGTTCAATAAATATTTAAAACCACTCAATACAATCAGTAAATATATACAATCAGTTAAGAGCAATGAAATAAGGGATTTACTCTATTAGGGTGTGCAAGAGAAGAAACTAGAGAGAAACAACTATAGAAAATCAATTATCTAGGGGAAATGGGTGTGGAGGATAACCCACGATCAACTATTATGGTGATGGACAACCCATCCATATTCGTGCTATTCGAATGGGGTAGTCATAGAGAATCTATCGAGGGATAAACAAGCCAACCAACTCCATTAAATCATACAAAATCACTCAACTCCATAATTAAATCATTCAAAAGTATTATAACCAAGAAGAGAAACCTACAATAAGTGGTTTGGAGAATGAATATGGTGAGAAACTTGAAATAGAGAGAAATGCACAAAATCTTTTTATACAACGCATTCATTCTTCCCACTAGAGTTATCATACTTTCTTTCCTCTTCTTCTGGGTAAGTTTAGGAGTCACATGCCCCTTGGGGTGGTTTCAGGATATGTGAAAGGTTGGGTCTCGGCTATGCGAGACCTTGCCTTCCCATCCAAAAATTCTCAGGCTGCATACATAGATAACACATATATCTATTTGATATCTCCAGAAACTGCAAAGTGTAACCAAATGTGTCTCAGTGTTGTTGACAATGACATGCTCTATACGCCAAAACTAGTTCAATATCCAATGCCAACTAATAGTGAGCAATCCTGTGAGAAATATCCATGGTAATCAACTCTAGTAATTGACCTGGTCATTGACCTTCCACCTCGTAATCAACCTGGTCATCCACGATGGGGATTTCATTACTTGTTGTTTTCCGATCCCCCTTATTCCTGTCATTAATTCTGAAATTTCGGCTCCATTGTGATCAAGTGCGTAGATGAAGAATGCCTCTCTGGAAGTAGACCCCGAACCAAGCATCGACCATCTACACATGGGATATAATATCTACACTTGAACTCTCAACTAACATCTTCACTTCTTGATACTTGTCATAATAATCTATGTAATATTATAATTCCTTCCCTGGATATTGTGTCGCGTTCCCTCATTACAATATTCTCTCATTTAGTCCATGAAGTTCATTAAAAAACAAATTTGTAATGTGGAATCATTAAAAATTAACTAAAACTACATTTATTTCCAATTTAAACACAATCAATAAATATACATAAAACCATAAATACACTTATTCCCAATTTAAACACAATAAATCAATATATATAAAACTATAAATATACTTATTTTCCATTTCTAGCACATTTAGTAAAAGAGAAAAAACCATTATATACATAAACACGTCATTGGTGAGTTGAACCTTCTTTTAATTTATAATTTCATACATGTATCATATATAGCTATTAAGAAAATATTTATATGTTTAAATTTCAAATTATTTATATGTTTAAACTTCAAATTACAATAAAAATTACAATAACGACACGTATGGCTATCTCTACGTGATATTATCTAGGTCTTTTGCATGAAAGAAACCCTACAGGGAATGGATATTGTCAGGTTGTGAAGTCCTACAAAAACAACATAGATCCTCTAAATTGTTTGAGGCCTATAAAAAGTATTTGCAATGTTTTGATTCTATGTTATGTTGGTCATATTCAGTACTATGTTACTACGCTATTCAACTAGGCAACTCGACAAATACTAAGCTACTATGTAGCCTTGTTACGCTGATAGATGTCCTCCTATTGACAATCGGTGGATTACTCACTCTTTTGATTAAAAACCTAATCTTATGGCTAGGAATTAAATATGTTTCCATATTCCCGTCGTCATCACTAAATCAATGGATGAGATTTTCAATATTAACTTCCTTGCATTTATGAATGCATACATTTGTCATTACTTAATATGTTTACTTTTTCACTTTTACTTAATAGGATTAAGAAATTAATGCAGTGGCTTATCAATTACCACAAAGCATACTTTTACAAATGTAAATGCAAACAAGGTTATAACTTTTCACATTTACTTAGAACTTCACTTTTAATTTTTTACATTTCATAGCTCTTCAATGTGTGGTTACGTTTCAATACTTTTATGTTTCAGTACCTGGCATTTGGTTACTTTTTAGCACCATGGCGAGGAGTGGACACACACATTTTTTCTAACTATAAACTTTTAACATTTACGAGTTTTCAAAACATTTATGTCGCGTGTGGTTTAAGTGGTGTGTGCATGGTGAGGAGTGGGAAAAATGCAATCATGTTAATTTCACATACAATGCAGGTGATTTGTAATGGGAGTTTCAACGGAGTGTGGCATCACCTACTTTATGAAAAGGATGAAAATCGAGAGACTTAGGTATTCAAAGCATGGATTGAGGGTGATTTTGGGCTTGCTAAGAACTTAGTTGCATAGATGCATGTCTCTAGTTTGAGATTTCATTCTAGCACATATATGGATGTAGCAGTTCAAAATCTTAGGAGTAGGCACGATGTATGAGGTTGAATATTTTTACATCGCAACCCTTGAATTTATTTTTCCTTTGGTTCAAGTTAAGATGTGCTTGAATTTCCCCCATATGGGGTGTCATCGGGATCGCCAAGTGCATGGACAGTTGGGTGGACACCTGGCCACAACCCATGCCAACGCAACCCGCACTCAACAAAGACTTTAATCCATGCATTTAAATCTTCGATCGACGTACCCACACATTCATTTGCACATAGATTAGTTCAATGTAATGGAGCTCCAACTCACAGGGGTGGTAAATGTGATGGGCTAGATGCCTAACCAATCCCATCATTTGCCCTGAATCAATGGTTTTCGGCCTAAAATGGGGAAACTCATGAATCATTTGTGCTTTCTTCCTCCCACGCCTCATACTCATCCTATAGTATTCATTTCTCTTTGTCTCTGGTTCGATCTTTCTCCTTCTCTCCACCTCCACTTCGAGCTCTTCCCCTAGCTCCTTCTTTGGTTCTCCTCATACCCTCCTTTCCTGGTCATAGTCCTGATGCCTCGCCAACGCGGTAAGTCTAAGCATGGGGTGACCTGGTATGCAATGAGAGGCCAAGGCTCGAGGGGTTGTGGCATGAGAGCTCCTTAGAGCTTGCCTCAGACTCCTATCTGCGCCTCCATTATGGAACTCCCCCCTGACCCTGTTCGTGCCTCCTCTATAGAACACCCTTGTGACCGTGCCACCACTCCAAATTTACCTCCTTTGTCATCTTTGTATGCTTACAGAGTCAAGTGGTTCGATAGCTTTGGCAATTCCCTTGGCTTCACCCCAAAGCTCAGCCCAGATCCACCAGCCTCCACCCCTCCCACCTCCACCCTCCGCTCCCACAAGTGGTTTCATGAACCATCGTCACTGGAATTTTGAACTCGTCCCCTTAAGGTGCATGAGATTTTTATCATTGTACTCCCCCCTTCTAAGCTCAAGAAAGTACCATACTTGTTCCATTTGAATACAACACAAAATGGGCATGAATAAAAAACCACATGTTATCTCATCCCGTGAGGGCCATGCTCAAAAGATACACCATAAGGGGACCACTTATGTGAGGTAAAAATTTTTATGTGCTACAAGATTGGTCTTTACTCAAGATTGAATTCTTCGATAAGACTTATATAATCGCTTGGCTTTTTATGACCATTTCCAAGGATCAATCCACTCATAGTGAATATTCAATCTTGCAGGTTTCTTCAGTCTTGAACATCTGTCTGAAGAATGGTTATCCTTGCCACAATGCTGGAAAGGATGAAGATCAAAACACTGATTCTCCCTGTGACCAACTCGATTGCAATGTTGGCACTTCACATTTTGATGTTGAATTGGAACAGTTGAAAGTGAATCTTCTTGAAGGAATCCAACACTTTGGAACTTGATTGGTCTGAATAATCAGGAATATGAAAGGTAACTTCCTTGTCATATCCAAGTCCCGTTCTATTCTTGTTGTAGATTATTTCTTCCCAAGGTCCGATGATGGGCTTGGAAAGTGTATTTTGAACTTGTTTCTTTGAAATCCGTGGAAGTGGATTTACTATATGTTGTTGCATCATTGAAAGGTTTTCTTCATTGAAATCAAAAGAAAACTCTTGAAATGTAGGTTCATGAATAGATTCATCTTCGTCTGCATATGGATTTTTCTTATTGAGTTGCTCCTCCACTGAATGTTGATCAAAAACATAATCATCATCATCATAGATAGGATTTTGTTGAACAAAAAATAGTTTAGAACACTTCACTGGCTGTTGATTTTTTAGATCCATGATTTCATCATTCAATAGTTGGGATAGAGATTTAATAAGTCTAACTTTAGCTTGCGTCACTTGCAAACAAGTTAGAACTGATTGGAGAGTTTCTGTTCAATATCATTGTATTATCTTCAGTGGTGTTTATTAGAGTGTTCAATAACTCTAATAATTCTATATTTCAATCCATTTCAAAATACTTAAAAGAGGTCTCCTTGTGCAGGTAGATCCTAATTACAATTTGACTCGACAGAAGAAGGCTTATCTGCAACTCACTCACTTGAATCACTCGCTTGAACTTCACTTTCTTTCTTACAAGAAGTTGAGGGTGTTAGATAGTACCTAAAATGCACCCAAAACTTTGATGTTTACAATGATTTTGAGTTTCAACACTCAACCCTATCAAATTTCGACTCAAAATTACAATGACTCTTGGGTGTCGGGATCAGCTAAGAATGCACCCAAAAATTACAATTCAACTCAATTTAAATTTGATTTCACTCTTACAAATAAACTATTGCAAGTAGCAAATGATCTTCAATTTTGAATGCTTCATTAACTTGATTCGCCTATTGCTTGATGTAGAATCATTTGTTCTGAAGTTGAATTGATCTTCAAATTAGCTTGAAGTGTCCAATGCTTCAAGGATATGAATGTGAATTGTTTTAGAATGTTGACATGTATGAAAACTTTGAATGCTTGAATGTGCATTGTAGATGCTTGATCACATGTTTTTTATTGTAAGTGCTTGATTGAGATTAATTGTGCTTGAACTTGTGTGTGTTGCGTTAAATGCTAAAATTGCAATTGTGTTTATGTCAAAACTAGACAATAAACAATGTAAGGAAACCATATAAATTTTCACCACCACACATAACACAAGGTGTACCTAAGATCCCCTTATTCAATTTCGGGTGGATCTAGGATACAGAGAAAAATACTTTATTATAAGTATCTCTCTTACAGTAACCATGCTCAAATGCATTTTGAAGGTCCAAGATCTACAAGCAAGGAAGTTAACTAGCTAAGAAGTTTAGGCTTGTCATATGATGAAAATGTAATCTGATGCATGGGGCCTTGAAAAGATGAGATCATCATTTCTCTCAGTATGAACACCACCATAAGAATGCTTGTTAACTTTTACAAAACTCGAATTCCAACATTACGTGAAATTCTCATGACTTATGACTTAGGAAAATTCTCATCAAAGGCATAGAGAGATATCCAAGAAAGGATGGGAATATCAACAGCCAAGGATGCACACACAATGATTGCATCGCTTCGATCTGCATAATCTGCAACCCCTGTCAAACTCTATATTATTGATCTATATGTGGTCTACGCCATTCTCATTACAATTGTGTAGGTTGTGTACATGGAAATAGTTGGATGATTTCCATTTAATGCTTTTCTTTTAGGATTTATATCATGCACAGGGACAGTTGTGCTTGCAGTTTGTTTGCGGATGCAAGTTAACAAATTTAAACATGGAATTCAAGGATCTTCCTCCAGAAAGAGCATTGTAGATTTTGATTTATGTAAAATTCAAATGCAAAACATTATTTACCAAACAAAGTAGAAAACGACACCTTGTTGAAGTGAATTCTTAGAGATCATTTTATTCCCTTTCCATGGCTTTATAGAGCCTTCAAATTCAGATCTAGAGTTGTTGTTACTTACTGGGTTTCTCTAGCTCTGCAAGGGGAGAGAGATTATCCACTTAAGGAAAGAATCAGGGTTGCTTCTATCTAGCAAAAAATATTTCTTCAGAAATAAGTTCAACTCAACTATGGCAGTCTCGTGTTGTTAAAGTCATTGATCAACATTCAGATTTCATCACGTCTTCTTGATTGTTGTCACAATCCTTTGCTGCCATTTTCCAGCCATCAACTCACACGCCCATAATCTGCCTGAGTCCACTCAGATCTTCATATATGGTCCTGCAAATTGTTTGGGTATTCACTGTTGTGATAACCTTATGCGGCGCCTACAAGGCATATCGCGTGCCATCCATAAGGAACACCAACATATCATTCCTTAAACTAAATTCTTGCAACAATACCAATTCTCTCTCATGCAAGTTATCAATTACAACCTGATCAACTCAACAATCAATAAAGTATAAAAATTGCAGCAATCAATCTCGAGACTAGCCGATCACATGTACAATGATCATACCAATATGATGGAAAACTAATATAACTCACAACGCATCTGATAAACTATAGTTAAGAAAAGTACAACGGACACACCATAGAAATAATTCGCTAAACAATTTTATCCCACCTAAACTTTTTCTACATATATATAGAGGACTAGTAACACTGAAATGTCGTGAGAGCTTCCTTGTGGGCACTGACAAGTTGTTGCCATTTCTTCACTATCTGTCGTAGGCACATGATCTGGTGGATCTTGTTGGCCTCACCTTCCTCAAAGTGTGTGTAGATAGATGGGATGGAAATTGAGAGAAGGTCAAGCTCCTTCCTGTACACAAAGGAATGGAACGAAATCTACACGATCCTTCCTATACGCCGATGTTCTTGACTATGGGCATCACGCAAATAGTTTGTATTGGACTTGTATTCAATTATACCAGAGGATCATGATATTGTAGACTCTATCTCAAGCGTTCTGTTTCTTGGTCAATTTCTTCATCACAACTCCATACCATTGCGTTTATAGGGATCATCGTAGATATTGTGGGAGAAGGGATCAGATCTCATCTTGTCTTAAGAATATAATATGTCAACAATTATAGTGCCAGTGACAATGCCATCTCCAGTTGAAGACTCTGAATGCCTCAAGAAGGCCTTCAAAGGACGACATTTTGAGAGAGCTCTGCTCCTTTGGTCATTGGATTCCCCAGATCGAGATTCCCTTTTAGCCCATGAATCAATAAAGGGATAAAATAGTACATGCCCCTCCAGAGAGAATAATAGGCACCAAACAGTTCAGATCTATAGCGATTTTAGTGTTGATCAAGAGAGTTTGGATTGTTTAGCTATTTTTCTAGGAGGAAATACCATTGTCCCTGTTGCCTCTGAGTTGCTTGCTACGTATTTGGTTGATCCTGATTGGCGAAAACATCATGTTGCTCTTATTATTCTCACCCATATCGCAGCTACAACATCAAGCTACAAGAATTTCTTCATTTGGATGCATATCTACACATGGTGAATCTCTGTGTGGCATATCTAGATGCGTGATATTCTTCACTTCTTAATAATGGATGAACATAGATTTAGGGAGTGTTTGACTCCGAACCTTTATGAATAGCTCCATTCTCAGATAGATCGTTTATATCAGATATACACAAAGATTCCAAACAATATTTCTATTTAACCAGTAATAACCCTAAACTCGTTCATTTATTTCAACCTGGCTCTCATACCAATTGATTAAATATAGACATGAACAATAAGATGGCAGAAAAGGTTCACTAGCCAACTCTTAATGTATTCAAACCGTTGGTACATATTTATAGTACAATGGGTGATGCCACCTCATAGAGAGATTTTCCCTAGATCCTAAAATCATGCCTGATGACTAGGCTAGGAAATCTTAACTAACTCATTAGTCATCACTTGAGGATATATTACTAATATCCTAAATGAATAATACAAATATAGGTTACAATTTAGACTTAGTGATTAGTTAAGGTAAGCCATAGGCTAAGAAGTCTTTCTTCATCAGTTCTGATCAACCACCCTTTTACTTAAGTGTGGTTGTGTTAGTTACGAATAAAACATATTTAGATTTCGACTATGCACATGACAAAGTGATATAATAATGTGTTTGCATATAAATGCTGAAAATAAATCGATGAAAAATACACACAAGCTAGGCTCTCATTAATAATGTGAAAACAATTAAAACAAAGAGAGTTGTGGGCTCTCATTAATAATGTGAAAACAATTAAAACAAAGAGAGTTGTGGAGCAACAAGTCCCTGCCAAAGAAGGTAGAAGCACATGTGCAGAAGCATGTATAAGAAAGGACGTGTAGAGTGTTCATTTACAACATTACTTTGATTTCATATGCATCATGTGTAAAAGTAAAAGAGTGAAAGTAGGAAGAGCGGGTCTTTCCATATATAAGCCGATATTTCTAGTTGTGTCATTATGTGTCATTCTGTTTATTTATAAAGACAAAAAACCTGCAATTGCGATGATATTCCACATTTGTTCTCGTTAGAAACAAATTAAATAATATTCTAAACTCTGTATAGAAAGAGAAATAGAGTTCACAAAATCCATACTCTTGATGATACATTGCGGTCATATTGAAGTGTTTAACATTGTTGAGTTGATATTTCTAGTTGTGCCATCTATGAATCAGAGTATAGGTCAAAAGTCACACATGTATGCTAAGCTTGTAATTAAACTTTAAAATAGATACTAGAGATTTGCTTTGCATATTGACTAATATACAAGGAGAGATTTTCTATTACTGATATGTAATATCACTCAAAATTATCCTACATATAGATGATGTATCATTTTTTATTGGAATCTCATTATTAGTAAATGTGGCCATCGGTCTCACTATTGAGATCAACGTAAAAAATTTGTCCTTGTATGTAATACCATTCAAGATTGTTCCATCCATTTAGAAAGTCTCAGAGTTCATGTTTTTACATGATCGTAGCATTAAAAAAAAGAACTCTGAATTTCCTACGAAAGCCGTTCAAAATATTCGATTTTAAGTGTCGAGATTAAGTGTCAGTTTATTTAGTAGCCATTGAAATAGATGAAAATTTAATTATATATGCATAAATGTGTCCCATGGTGGCTTCCACATATAGCTTCCTTGCTGCATTTGAATTTAATACACACCACGTATTTGAATTTAATACACACCACGTATTGCTGCATTTGAATTTAATACACACCACGTATTATATATGCATAAATGTGTCCCATGGTGGCTTCCACATATAGCTGCCTTGCTGCATAAATCTATGAATGAATAGTTTGTATGAATGAATACCTAAATCTAACTCTTGTCTCAAACTAACAGGTCCATAGAAATAAACGATGAAAAATGTGGAAAAATAGACATTATAGCAAGCATATTCAAAAATCCAAAATAAGTAAACCCTCGAGCATTTGGAAAGAAAAATGGAGTGAAGGATTTTATTGCTATGTTTTAAATTATATTAACAAGTAATTTAAATTCCACTAACAAAAAATTACCTGGATAAATCAAAATAAAGTATGAGACGTTTGAGTAACTAATAACACAGGTTTCAATACCATGCCAACATTTATTGATAATGGTTCATCTTGTAATCTGTGAACATTGGTTAAATTGAATTGTGGTTTATCATAAACTTGTCCAAGTTTTTCATTATTAATCTACTTTTGATTTTTAAAGAAAAGTTGACTCTAATTATTTACAGTGTGCATGTTATATTCAATATGCAATAAGGAATGTTATATTAATTGTTGTTAACCATTTACAAAATAAATAATTTGAAAAAGTCGTCAATTTTAAGAAAGGGGATCACTTTTATGGGCTTTAATCTTATAAAAACATACAAGTGTTACCCATGTTCATTTGATGCACATGCATTCAAACACTTCAATATAACACTAAGAAGACAAGTATTATACAATTGGCTTGCTAACTTAAACTTTTCTTCCAGGTTCAATGACGTCAACTATGTTTTTGGTTCCTCGCTAGACATTTTTTTCAATAAGAGCACCTTCAAGAATTGAGACCTAGCCACAGTTTCAATTCGCTCTTTGGTGGAGGAAGGACATTCTTACCACTATTTCTAGCCAGGGTATCGGTGAGAAAGGTCAATCTATCTGTTAATTCCAATCGATGGAGGAAGGATATCCAACAATCTTTTTATACGTTATTTCTAATCAAGGTTAGAAAGGAATACCATTATCTAGCCTAGCCTAGGTTGAATCACTAGCATCAGTCTCATTTAAACCAAGGGATCGAGATTCACTGGCAGTGAATTGAGTTTGAGGTGATATGGTTTCTTCAGAACCATAGGTGGCACAGACCAGGAAACATAAGAATTCAAGGTGACAAATGTAGCTCGAAGGCTTGGTACCGACTTTGCTTATGGGATTTTTGGAATAAGAAATGAATAAACTTTATGGATAGCTTGTGGTGCTCCAGTTGAAAAATAGTTTGAATCAAAGGTAAATTCAAACTTCTTAAACTTGTGTGAATTTGAATAACTGTAATCTTAAATTACTTTTGTAAATTTGAATAATTGTAAAAATATCTGTTGGTTACCAATTTTCTCCAAAAACATGTTTAGTTTAGTCTACCATGTTCTTTTCAAACCGTGGCTTGCAAAATTGACTGGCTTTGGCTGGTTCATTAGGTGCATTCACTTTCCCCAATTTGAAAAGAATTCATATTGGTTTCACAGGTGGGACTTGCTCCTCATGCTAGTCATTAGTTGCTTATGATTTCTAATTTCTTGTGGCTCGACTGCCCGTCCCTTCCCATAATCATTTCCTATGGCTCGACCGTCTCTACATGTCTCCCTTCACACTCATAGATAGGCCACCCTACTGCTCACTACTTACTATTGCTATTAATTAGACGTGAGATAAGGCCCCTAGATTATAAGGCCACGCCTCCTCTAGTGAGAAAGCACGAGAAAAAGAAACACTAGTGAAACAACACATAATATTGGGTGAGTGATTGCCCATGAAAGGGTTTCTTTCTTAACCGAAAGGTAAGACGAGCGAGAGGAATGGGTTGTTGCTGCTATCTTCCCTTTCTTTTCTAAGAAATATGCTTCACTATGGATTTAGAAGGTGATCTAAAAATGAAGAAGACTTGTAATCTTGAAAATATTTGCAAGTAAAGTTTATGTGTTAAAATCAAATGGATCAACTTTGCAACACATCATAAAAAGGATTTACTCATTTAAGATGCAAATAAACAGCAGCATAAACAATGAACATAAACACATAACACAACAAATGATAAAGGAGTTCACCCCTCTCTTGGGCTACATCTCCTGGTCCAACTTTCAATGGATCATTATTATAATTTTCTCAAAGTGCTCAAAAACGTGCTTTACAATGCTCAAAATGACCAACAGACTGCTCCAATGGCTTTAGAGCGTCCAAAAACCCCTAGTTGGGCTTTTTCGGCACCTCGTTTGGCCAAAAAACGAAGAAGTTAGGCTTCCTTGAAGTCTCCCCTTCAAGCTTGTTGTCTCTGCATCTACAAAACGCACCCTTGTTCATTCAACCTAGCACACACGCCATTTAAAGCGTAAAAACCCGGCACCGAACAAAACCGCGCCAACAGTGTGAACTGTAGGACGGTTATGGGCACGCCAGCCCCTAACCGCCAAGCTCATGGGCACATGGGTCATCCATATGACCGCGCGCTATAAGAAAAAGGGATAACCTTTAAGAGCCAACAGTTAAGCGCCAAGTGTCGAGTGCATTGAAACAGTGCTAACCGTTTGAACAAAACTTCCCCGTGCTCTCCATGGCAAGGTCACATGCCATAGGTCATGTGATTGGAGGCTTAAACGTAAACCCCGCGCGTTTGAACTGTGGTTATGTGTTAACCCCGGGGCTGGGCTCCGTTTATAATACAACTCCCACGCATATGTTATGGGTATGGTCACATGTTAACACAACAGAACCACGGGTCGGGGCTAAGCCCCGACCCGACCCCCCGCCATAACAAACATTACTTTAATTCAAATATATTCAAACACATATAGTTAACAAGGAACAATGCGTAGCCCGTTGGCAGGGCGGACTTTACAAAGGCTTTGACCGGTGGGGGAGGTTTGGGGTTCGAATCCCACGGACTTCATATAATTTTGAACCAATATAATGGTGCCACGTGGCGCCCAACCACAAACCAAAAACTGCCACGTGTCGAAACATGATTCGTCCAACTGTTAGCCAATCCAAAAATGCCACATCATATCTGCCATGTCAGCGTATGGACGTACGGTATCTGCCACATCAACCTGTACGGACTGCACAGTCAACGTCCCTTTTTTTTGCCTGTTTGACGATTCGAACAAATCACAATATCTCTCTCTCCCTACGTCCGTTTGAACCCGAACAAGTTGCGTTGGGTTCGTAACGACGAGGCCTACGCACTCGTTTGATTTGAAGCAATTTCGAGCACTTTGAATTTTTGAGCAAAATTTGATCCCCTGATCACACCTCCCCATTGGGAAGCTTTTGGAGCTCCAAAAGACTATATTCAGTCTATGTGAAGATGAGTGTATAGTTCCCTCACCCTTCCAACCTCAATCCACTTGTCTTTGCTTGGATTGGTACCTTTAAGACCAACTCGAAGATACTCCACATTTCCTCGTTTTGAAGTTCGCATTCTCCTGTCAAGGATGGTGTCTTCATGCAATTTTGTAAGATATTCTGGGGAAAAATCATCTATAGAAGGAATTTGAACATTCTCTCCATGATCATCAATCAATGGAGGCTCATACAATTTCAAATTCTCAACATTAACAACTACATACATTTGCATATAAGGAGGCAAATCTAAA
>ML777220.1:285235-298005 GCA_009831015.1 Picea engelmannii | reverse complement strand
ACGTACATAAACTGAAAAATCGATTACTAATAATCCCCGACCCGAAGGGCAAAGACTAATAACATAATGAGAAACGACTAATTTTCTAATGAAACAATAAACACTGGATCAAATAAACAATGAATGACATTCATTCACTCTTCCTATCTACACAATTTTCATATTGACATATCATGTAATAACTTTTTTATATAAATATTAAATAATTAATAAAAAAAAACTTTCAAACCTAATTTTTTGACTTTTATTTTAATTTTTTTTATCAACCAATAATGTAATAATTCTCTAAAACATTTTTTTAATATTAATTTTGTATGTAATAGTACCAATTTTTTTTAACTATGTTATTAAATATTATTTTAAATATTAATTGTGTATTTAATTGTGTATGTAATAGTACCAATTTTTTTTAACTAAGTTATTAATTTTTCTTACGCCATTGAGGGTTTCTTGGGTGTGAAATAGCGATTGTATTCAAGAGAGACAAGCTCGAGACCCAACTTTCTATACTCGGACCTTGTTGGGGACATGCACTGAAAAACGATCAAGAGCAGCCTACTTTGATACCACTGATCCAGATTATTTTCAGCACGAAATGCGAGCAGAGATATAATAAAGAAATGCACAGAGATATCGCATATATTCAATAAGATAACATAAATGTATCAGATATGCAACCATAAACACAGATATACATTAATACACGATTTCTATAAATGAAATAAATGTACAGAGACTGTAAAAATACAGAGTGAAAGACTCGCTAAAATGGTGGCAGCTTATCTCTGAGAAGAGATGTGACAGCTACTCACATTCGCAAGAAGATGGTTACAATGAGGCTCTGAAGGCATTTTTACAATAAAAAGGAATGCCAAAAACCCTAGACATCCAAAAACCTAACCCTAGGAGATGAAGCACCAAAAGTCATGTGGGCCCCATTTGGGTAAGTGAGTACATCAACTTCCCGGGGTCATAAATTTTGCATACGATCTTCGTTTTAGGCGTGTGATAGCTCGTTGGAAAGGTATTATCGAGGAGATTCATTTTGGGGGATCATTCATTCCTTTGTATATCATTGAGAACCTCGACCTCGAAAAACCTTTATTTGGGCCCTCAAAATGGCCCCAAAAGTTAAACACTGTTAAAAATAGTAAATTGCCAAAATTGCCAGAAAACTATTTTGAGCCAGTCAGAATAAAAAGGTGGGTGGCCACCGATATCCACCTAGATCATTGTCTTAAGAATATAATATGTCAACAATTATAGTGCCAGTGACAACGCCATCTCTAGTTGAAGACTCTGAATGCCTTAGGAAAGCCTTCGAAGGGCGACATTTTGAGAGAGATTTGCTCCTTTGGTCACTGGATCCCCCAGATCGAGATTCCCTTTTAGCCAATGAATCAATAAAGGGATAAAATAGTACACACCCCTCCAGCGATCAGAATAGGCACCAAACAGTTCAGATCTATAGCGATTTTAGTGTTGATCAAGAGAGTTTGGATCGTTTGGCTATTTTTCTAGGAGGAAATACCATCGTCCCTGTTGCCTCTGAGTTGCTTGCTACGTATTTGGCTGATCCTGATTGGTGAAAACATCATGTTGCTCTTATTATTCTCTCCCATATCGCAGCTACAACATCAAGCTACAAGAATTTCTTCATTTGCATGTAGATCTACACATGGCGAATCTTTGTGTGGCATATCTAGATGCATGATATTCTTCGCTTCTTAATAATGGATGAACACAAATTTAGGGAGTGTTTGACTCCGAACCTTTATGAATAGATCCATTCTCAGATAGATCGTTTATCTCAGATATATGCAGAGATTCCAAACAATATTTCTATTTAACCGGTAATAACCCTAAACTCGTTCATTTATTTCAACCTGGCTCTCATACCAATTGATTAAATATAGACATGAACAACAAGATGGCGGAAAAGGTTCACTAGCCAACTCTTAATGTATTCAAACCAATGGTACACATTTATAGTACAATGGGTGATGCCACCTCATAGAGAGATTTTCTCTAGATCCTAAAATCATGCCTAATGACTAGGCTAGGAAATCTTAACTAACTCATTAGTCATCACTTGAGGATATATTACTAATATCCTAAATGAATAATACAAATATAGGTTACAATTTAGACTTAGTGATTGGTTAAGGTAAGTCATAGGCCAAGAAGTCTTTCTTCATCAGTTCTGATCAACCACCCTTTTACTTAAATGTGGTTGTGTCAGTTACGAATAAAACATATTTAGATTTCGACTATGCACATGACACGAGTGAAAGTGATATAATAATGTGTTTGCATATAAATGCTGAAAATAAATCGATGAAAAATACACACAATCTAGGCTCTCATTAATAATGTGAAAACAATTAAAACAAAGAGAGTTGTGGAGCAACAAGTCCTTGCCAAAGAAGGTAGAAGCACATGTGCAGAAGCATGTATAAGAAAGGACGTGTAGAGTGTTCATTTACAACATTACTTTGATTTCATATGCATCATGTGTAAAAGTAAAAGAGTGAAAGTAGGAAGAGTGGGCCTTTCCATATCTAAGCTGATATTTCTAGTTGTGTCATTCTGTTTATTTATAAAGACAACAAAACCTGCAATTGCGATGATATTCCACGTTTGTTCTCGCTAGAAACAAATTAAATAATATTCTAAACTCTGTATAGAAAGAGAAATAGAGTTCACAAAATCCATACTCCTGATGATACATTGCGGTCATATTGAAGTGTTTAACATTGTTGAGTTGATATTTCTAGTTGTGCCATCTATGAATCAGAGTATAGGTCAAAAGTCACACATGTATGCTAAGCTTGTAATTAAACTTTAAAATAGATACTAGAGATTTTCTCTGCATATTGACTAATATACAAGGAGAGATTTTCTATTACTAATATGTAATATCACTCAAAATTGTCCTACATATAGATGATGTATCATTTTTTATTGGAATCTCATTATTAGTAAATGTTGCCATCGGTCTCACTATTGAGATCAACGTAAACAAATTTGTCCTTGTATGTAATATCATTCAAGATTGTTCCATCCATTTAGAAAGTCTCGAAGTTCATGTTTTTACATGATCGTAGCATTTTAAAAAAGCACTCTGAATTTCCTACGAAAGCCGGTTCAAAATATTCGATTTTAAGTGTCGAGATTAAGTGTCAATTTATTCAGTAGCCATTGAAATAGATGAAAATTTAATTATATATGCATAAACGTGTCCCACAAATCACGCAACTGTATATCATGATTTTATGTTCTTTTTTTCTCTTCGTTTTTTGTTTCTTAATTGGTTCATTGTGTTATCAAATCAGAAACTTGGCACCTGTATATCATGAACGCGCTACAACGCTTATTGAAGAGATCAAGCTTTTACTTTTGAGTGAGATGATCATGATTTAATCAAACGTCTTCGTATCGTTGACATTATCAAATGTCTCAGAATTGATCGAAATTTTCAACTCGAGATAAAAGTAGCTATGGATTATGTGTACAGGTTAATATATGGTTGAATTTCATGAGTTTAATTTATGACCGAGTCATTGATGACATGCACTTTTGGCTAATAGCTAGTTTGTACGAATGAATACCTAAATCTATGAATGAATAGTTTGTATGAATGAATACCTAAATCTAACTCTTGTCTCAGACTAACAGGTCCATAGAAATAAACGATGAAAAATGTGGAAAAACAGACATTATAGCAAGCATATTCAAAAATCCAAAATAATCAAACCCTCGAGCATTTGGAAAGAAAAATGAAGGAGTGAAGGATTTTATTGCTATGTTTTAAATTATATTAACAGGTAATTTAAATTCCACTAACAAAAAATTTACCTGGATAGATCAAAATAAAGTATGAGTCGTTTAAGTAACTAATAACACAGGTTTCAATACCATGCCATCATTTATTGATAATGATTCATCTTGTAATCCGTGAACACTGGTTAAATTGAATTGTGGTTTATCATAAACCTGTCCAAGTTTTTCATTATTAATCCACTTTTGATTTTTAAAGAAAAGTTGACTCTAATTATTTATAGTGTGCATGTTATATTCAATATGCAATAAGGAATGTTATATTAATTGATGTTAACCATTTACAAAATAAATAATTTGAAAAAGTCGTTAATTTTAAGAAAGGGGATCACTTTTATGGGCTTTAATTTTATAAAAATAGACAAGTGTTACCCATGTTCATTTGATGCACATGCATTCAAACACTTCAATATAACACTAAGAAGAAAAGTCTTATACAATTGTCTTGCTAACTTAAACTTTTCTTCCAGGTTCAATGATGTCAACTACGTTTTTGGTTCCTGGCTAGACATCTTTTTCAATAAGAGGGGCTTCAAGAGTTGAGACCTAGCCACAGTTTCAATTCGCTCTTTGGTGGAGGAAGGACAATCCTACCACTATTTCCAGCCAAGGTATCAGTGAGAAAGGTCAGTCTATCCGTTAATTCCAATCGATGGAGGAAGGATATCCAACCATCTTATTATACGTTATTTCTAATCAAGGTTAGAAAGGAATACCACTATCTAGCTTAGCCTGGGTTGAATAACTACCATCAGTCTCATTTAAACCAAGGGATCGAGATTCACTGGCAGTGAATTGAGTTTCAGGTGATATGGTTTCTTCAGAACCATACGTGGCACGGGCCGAGAAACATAAGAATTCAAGGTGACAAATGCAGCTTGAAGGCTTGGTTCTAACTTTGCTTATGGGATTTTTGGAATAGGAAATGAATAAACTTTATGGACAGCTTGTGGTGCTCCAGTTGAAAAATAGTTTGAATCAAAGGTAAATTCAAACTTCTTAAACTTATGTGAATTTGAATAACTGTAATCTTAAATTACTTTTGTGAATTTGAATAATTGTAAAAATATCTATTGGTTACCAATTTTCTCCAAAAACATGTTTAGTTTAGTCTACCATGTTCTTTTCAAACCGTGGCTTGCAAAATTGATTGGCTTTTGTAACGACCCTAGTTGGATAAATGTTCAAGAATTATAAAGTCAAAATTAATTAAGGGATTAATTGTGTTAACAAAGTATTAATTAAACAAAGATGATTTAATGATATTAATTAAGTGAGTTATTAATTGATTAAAGGATATAATTGTGATTAATTAATTAATAATTTAACTACAAACTACATTTAATAACTTGCGTACTAGATTTAATAGATTAATGGTATATAATATAAAATGGTTGTGTATGCAACGGGGGATAGCTATGAATCCCGAGAAGATAAAACATTAAAGGAAGGATGAGGGACAAGGACGAGGGCAGGTAAGGGAATAAAGGCATGGGTCGGTGAAGGAGGAATAAGGGAAGGGGGAGGATGGATTCTGGGAGGATTGTGAGATTTGCAGGGAGCAGTAGAGTTCTGGCTGTGGCACTTTTGATCAGTTGAGGCACCGAGTTGCTAGAGGTTTTGGGCACGGGGGCCAGGATATCTATAGATATCTTGGAGCTAGGTAGTTTTCCTAGTTGGCAGGGAGGACAGTAGGTTTGGGCAGTTATTCTTTGTTTGTGGCTAGGTTGGTCTGTGTATCAGGTAGCAGGAAGGCAACATCAAGGCAGCAAGGCAACATAAATTAGCATCAGAACCAGGTAATTTGTTAAACTATGTGTTTATTTCATTCTTCCATGAAATCATTATTCATTGATAAATTTAAGTTACTGAAGTTGCTATTATGAAGGTTGTTGTTATGTTATGAAGTTATTATCTCAGTTCATGAAATAAATTTCTTATGAAAGTAAATGATGTGTAGAAATATTTGGTTGTTACATATGGTATCAAAGCGTCTTAGTTCGAAATCTGGGCCTAAGGGCCAAAACCCCAAACGTTAACTCCAGCCACGCTTAACCTATAAGAAAAACACGTCATTTGCGTCTTAGTAGATTGTGTCAAGCAACATTCAGCTTGACCCAATATAATTGATACAATATTAGAAAATATACTCAAGGTAGCACCCCTACATTATCCAAGAAAATGGTCTCATATATATCACAAGCAACCGCTTTAGGTAATACCCTTTTACTGGATCATAAATGGCTAATACAGTCTTAGTCTGAATATTCAAAGGAATGCCCTTTAAAATAGTGGCAGCAAACCAGATAGTTGAAGGATCACTTCCCACAAAATGACTACCCTTAAAGCAGCCTGATAAAGCTATTAAGCACAAAAAAAAAAAGAGTTGATAATTTAATTTTATTTGAGCAATACTTGTCAATGAAGTTTCGGGTAAAATAGACACCTGAAATTGATGAAAATGTCGAGGGAAGCTTCTATCGAAGGCTTGAAGTTGGAAAGATTCAATAACTACATGAATTATACTATATAAAATGCAATAGGACTTTTGCAAAGACCTCGAAAAGGCCTACTTCATCTCGAACTTACCTAAATAAGGAACTGCCAATGCGCAGTCGGAAAAAGGAAATTTTGAAGACTTGTATTGTGCAGGAATGGTGTAAACTACTTGCCTGTATTAGCCTCGGTGAATTTTAATAATGAAAAATCTCAGGAACTATAGACCCATACAAATTTTAACTGTGCTGAAGAGAGAAATTTTGACACCACATAATGCTCACGCAACTATCATTATCCCAAAGGAGAGTTGTCTATTACGTAGGAGAATGGATCTGAGCCGTCAGATCTCGGGCAGATACCCGACAGCCGACGGATCTGCATGGAATTGCGAGGGAGTTAAGTCCGCCAGGACAGAAGGATAACTCTCGATGACAGCTGTGAAGGCATCGGGATATCGACGTTCGTAAAATTAGGAGTTCTGTGAGCAAGAGGTCAGGAAATCCATGGTGAAAACCCCGATACAATCAGATCCGTCCATCTGATTGGGACAGGTGGCAACCATCGGAGAGTCATCGGCGTTTGGGCCATCGAGACTCACACAAATGAGTGCTTTTGGGTTGGCGTTTGGCGAAGTCTGAGGCTTAACCTGGACAGTCCATCCATTTAGGATGCGTGTCGGAGATCCAAAGAAAGTCGAGGATCGGTATATCGGGGATTCCGTGGACACGAAATCTCTGCATTTCGAAATCGCGAAGTCCGAAACCCCAATGAGTGGGGGCCAGCTGTCCGCAGATCAGAGAGGGAGGATAGTGCCATCGTGAGGGGCCAGCTGTCAGCAAACCGGAGAATCGGGATTCGAGGACAATCCCCGAAACAGCGAGAGGCAATCAGGACCGTCCGTTCTTGGGACGCATGGTAGTGATCGGAGCCATCGGGAAAGGGCCCAACAGGAGGTCGTCCATCGGGTCATCGCGAATCAGGAAATCGCGGATCCCGTGGATGAGTGGTCCTTGCAGTTCAGAAATGTGAGGCCCGATTCTCCAAAAAGTGGAAAGCCCCGTAGTGGAAGCTAGTTGTCATCGCGTATCGGGATATCGAGAATCCCGGAAACATAGCAACAAGAGTTGTGAAATCGCGAAACGCGATTTCCCGATGGGTCAAGGGACAGCGGGGCCCACGGAAGGGTCAACAATGGACAGGTGGCAGATTAAATCGCGGATCGGGATATCGCGAGTTCTGTGGACAAAGTATCCATGCACTACGAAATCGTGAACCCCGAAAACGCGACGTAATTAACTTAACTCTTAAACCTTCGTTAAAAAGAATTAATTAATTGATGTTTTAATTAAGACTTAATCACATCACGAAATCGGAGATCGGGGTTTCGTGATTCAATTTACATAGATTATTTGTTATTGAAAACCCCGAATCCCGATTTCTTTAACACTTTGAAAAAAAAAAAAAAAACTCGCAAATTTAAAGTTATATCCCGGTTTAAATAAATTTTTAAAAGGGGCACTGAAAACGTATAGTTTGTAAATTTTAACCATTCGTTGTCCAAAGGTAAACGATAAAAGGCATCGCGAATTTTGAAGTGACAAAACTCTTGCATGAGAAGGACCAAGACCCAGATGGGAAGCCATGAGGCAGCGGTCACATAGGAGCAGGTCACATGGACCTAGGTATAGTCGGAAGGGATAACACGCAAGGAGGAGGTGTATCGGGTATCAGGACATCGGGAATCCCGTAGACACAGGGTTCATGCATTTCGATATTGCGATGTCCGAAACCCCGATAGGGGACAAGGCTGTGGCCTTGTGGTATAATGGTCATATGGGCCAAGAGCTTAGCCCGGTGGGCTAATGCACAAAGTACCACATCGGTGGATCGGTAATCGAAAGACTGTGAGGACAAAGGTTCGTGACAGCGAGAGTCGCGAAACCCCGAATCCCGACAGGGAATAGGACTACGGTCACATAGGAGAGGGTCACATGGACTGAAGCATAGCAAGGGGAGGGCTAAAGCTAGAAGATAGTGTATCGACATATTAGAGATCAGGAGTCCGTGAGGACAGGGAACTCTCGGCATCGGGCATAAGAAAACCCTGAAACCCGAAATTGAGTCGGGAATTTCACAATTAGGTGCAAAAGGCCATGGGGAATACGGGAAGACAATGTATATGCATACATATATACACATCTAACTACATGCATATACACAGAAGAATAAATTTATAAATACAAAAGAAATAAAACGAAAGAAAAATACCAAAATCCATCCAGAGCTGGAATTACAAGCAAATCATTTTTATTTTGCACTGCAAAAATAGGAAATTACCATTTATCACCAAAGTATAGGAAAGGTTCATGCAATTTCTTAACTCGATTAACTCTGCGTTCTTCACAAAGGTACTGAAGCTGTGCACAAGCTAGCGGACTGAACCGTACCTCTTACCATACCTGAGAGCGAACTCCGCAAATTGTACAGACAACTCCAGGTCCTAGATCTTGCCAGTGACCATATCAATATACTTTGTTTCTACAAAATGAACTGGCAGCAGATACAGCAATGGCCAGCGCTAGCAAGGTGCTCAGAACAATGGCGAGGATGTGAGCCATGGCAAGGGAGATTCTGGAAACCTCTGAACAGAGCAAAGGCAGATCTGTGATGGAGAAAGAATGACGCGAGGAAAGTCCCAATGGATGAGAAGGCGGAGGCAGAGGAAGGACGCGTAGGGATTCAAAGAGCTGACAGGTGTAGAATTTTGGGGTTAGATACGAGGAAGCTTGAGGAAGCCATACGAGCACCTGGAATCCATGCGTGCCCAAATCCATGTGTGTTCGATTATTGATTTTTATATTTTAAAGTGTAAAAATAATTTAAAATAAAATAAATAATTTAGAATAAACAATTTATATATAAAAAAAAAAGGTCAAGTTAGTTTAAATTAAAGTAAAGTTCATTTGAGTAATTGGTGCAAAGATCATTTTAAATTAATTATTTTATTTAAGTGTAAGGTTAATCTACATTAAAGTTAATTAATGATGTTAGGGCTTAGACTAGGACAAGTGGGAAGGAGGTGGCATATGCACTAGGAGAGTATGCACTAGGAAGTGACGAGTAAAGCACAAGGATAACGTAGCTACAGGGTAAGGGGACCCACAATTCTTTTCGCAAGGGCGAAGAAACCAAGCTTAGACGCTTAATCCTAACCCAAAACTAGCCAATCCCCTAATGGAGTAATATTTGTTTACAGACAAGTAAAGAAAACTTACGCCTAACCCTGTTTCTAAGTTTAAGTAGCACCAATTTGAAACATCCTTGAACTCACCCTAACAACTTTGGGGTGATGTAGGTTAAAGTATACAGGATGGTCAGGACTCGAAGGGATCGAGGCAGGGGAGCATCGTCATGGGCACCTCCAACACCACCACCACCACCATCGCCCGAACTAGCCCTCATACTGCGCTCGTTGGAAGCCATTAACGAGACTTTAAAGGGGCGCCAACCGGCAGGGACTGAAGTGGAACTCCCACCGTCTAGAATGGGTAACCCAGAAGCATCAAGGGACTCAAGGGGAGAACTTCCACCTGAAGACATCACACGAGAGTTGCAGAAGATCAAACTTCTGGAGTTTGCCGGAGGTCGCGCCAGTGAACGCATGGAAGCATGGTTGGAAGGCATGACAAGGTGTTTTGTCTTAAGGGACTATGCATCCAATTCAAAGGCAAAGATCACAATTTTTCAGTTAAGAGACAGCGCCTTGAACTGGTGGGGCAACTTGGAAAGACAACTACACCTTACCCCAGACACAGTATCTTGGGAACTTTTCGAGGAGAGGTTCCAAAGAAAATATCTACCAGCTTACTACGAGGAACAACAGGTAGGGGCATTTCATGCCTTAGTACAAGGAAACAAAACTGTAGAAGAATATGAGATCAGGTTTATGGAACTGGTCAAATACGTTTCGTATATGGACAATGACCAACGACAGGCAGAGCGCTTCGTCTATGGATTGAACCCGAAGATAAGATATATGGTGCGGATGTGGAAACCGTCTTCAGTAGAGGAGGCGGTATAAAATGCATGTTACGCGGAAGAACACATGAACTTAACCGGGGGTACAAGATCGACATTTTCGCATCGCCCTGGATTCGTAGGAAATACCCCCAGGACATTTCCTAGGGGAGGGGGGCTCAAGGCCACCACCTTATGGTAACATAGTCGTGCCAAGGACAGTAGCTGCAGGGATTTCAATGGCAACTAGTGTAGCATCTCGTGCATCGCCAACGGTGCAGACAGGTCCACGACCATCTCGGGGAATAGCTAGTAGGGGCAGGGGTTCCA
The DNA here is from genome assembly GCA_009831015.1 of Picea engelmannii. Taxonomy (NCBI): domain Eukaryota; kingdom Viridiplantae; phylum Streptophyta; class Pinopsida; order Pinales; family Pinaceae; genus Picea; species Picea engelmannii. Next base: position 287,319 of record ML777220.1, on the reverse strand, counting down.
GGGGAAGGAACTCGTTTCAGAGATAGTCACATAGCAGTGCACCGGTTCAATCTCGTATTACCTGTTGGAGATGCGAAGGACCCCATTACCAATGGGACTGCCCAGAGTTACAATCAGGGTTTGTGCACAGAGAGGGAAAGGCACCAATGGGGAGATCAAGTAGCAGCCACAAGATTTACGGAGCGGTTAATAACCGCCAGGCTGAACATCAATCCACAGTAGTAGAGTCATTAGGTACGCTAAATCATATCAATGTTAAGATTTTGTTTGATTCTGGTGTGACAGAGAGTTTCATTTCACCATCTGCATTAGAAAAGAGTGGGTTGGCAGCCTACGAGCACGATGACTTTAAACAAGTCGAGATGGCTTCGGGGGAAAAACAAGTTGTAGGACCAAGTGTCGATAATTGTATAGTAGACCTAGGAGTGTGCACTACCAGGTTGAAGGTATACGTCACTGCTCTTGGGGCATATGACTTAATCATTGGAATGGATTGGTTAGCAGCTCATCGAGCTTTGGTAGATTGTTTCGCAAAGAGGGTGCTTTGTGTCGATGATGAAGGAAAACCGGTAGAGATCCAGGGTGTACAGAGAAAAGTGTCATTACGCTTTATATCAACTATGAAGGTCAAGCAATGCTTGGGACAAGGGTATCAACTTTATGTAGTGGAAGCAGTGAATGAAAGGAAGGGACCCTCATTAGATCAGTACCCGGTATTGTCAAAATTTCAGGATGTTTTTCCAAACGAGTTACCAGGGTTACCTCCTGAGAGGGAGCTTGATTTTACTATTGAGTTAAAACCTGGTGCAGAACCAATATCTAAGACTCTGTATCGGATGACGGCGCCGAAACTTTGTGAATTTCAAATGCAGTTGAAGGAGTTACTAGACTTAGGGCTAGTAAGGCCCAGTGTCTCACCTTGGGGCGCACCGGTAATTTTTGTAAAGAAGAAGGATGGATCCTTACGACTGTGTATAGACTACAGGGACTTGAACCGTGCTACAGTGAAAAATAGGTACCCAATTCCGCGAATAGATGACCTCTTCGATCAGATGAAAGGAACAGCGGTATTCTCAAAGATCGATTTGCGATCTGGGTATCATTAGTTAAGGATTAAGGAAGGTGATATCCAAAAAACTGCCTTTCGAACTCGGTTTGGACATTACGAGTTTTTTGTGGTACCTTTCGGATTGACCAATGCGCCAACAGTATTCATGAGCCTCATGAACGGCGTATTCTGGAAGTACTTAGATCGATTTGTACAAGTTTTTCTAGATGACATACTCATCTATTCCAAGAATGAAAGGGAACACGAGGAACACTTGTGAATAGTGTTGTCTTGTCTTAGAGAGAACAAATTGTATGGGAAGCTGTCGAAGTGTTCCTTCTTCCAGAAAGAGATCCACTATTTAGGTCATATCATTTTCGGCGAAGGAATCTCTGTGGACCCAGAAAAGGTAAAGGCCATTATGGAATGGCCAGTGCCGAAAAGTGCCCATGAGGTGAGAAGCTTCATGGGGCTAGCGGGTTATTACCGGAGATTTGTGGAAGGATTCTAAAAAATAGCGAAACCCATCACCACTTTGCAACGCAAGGGGGTCAGGTATGAATGGACGGAAGAATGTAATAGTGCATTCATTGAGCTTAAGAGGTTACTAACTAGTGTGCCAATTCTACGAGTGTCAGATATGGAAAAGGACTTCACGGTCTGCACGGATGCCTCGAAACAAGGGTTGGGGGCCGTGCTAATGCAGGATGGAGGAGCGATAGCTTATGCATCAAGAAAGTTGAAAAAGCATGAAGAATTATACGCGACTCATGATTTAGAGTTGGCAGTCGTAATGCTAGCTCTGAAACTTTGGAGTCGCTATCTTGTAGGGCGAAACTTTGAGCTCAAAACGGACCATCAAAGTTTAAAACATCTCTTTACTCAAAGAGATCTGAATGCCAGGCAAAGGCGATGGAGTGAGTTTATGAGTGAGTACGATTTTGGTATTTCATACATAAAGGGAAAGGAAAATGTGGTCGTAGATGCCTTGAGTAGGAGACCACGTATCTTCTCCTTGGTAACCTTAAAGGTCAAT
>ML777220.1:266331-282024 GCA_009831015.1 Picea engelmannii | reverse complement strand
GTTAAACTATGTGTTTATTTCATTCTGCCATGAAATCATTATTCATTGATAAATTTAAGTTACTGAAGTTGCTATTATGAAGATTGTTGTTATGTTATGAATTTATTATCTCAGTTCATGAAATAAATTGCTTATGAAAGTAAATGATGTGTAGAAATATTTGGTTGTTACAGCTTTGGCTGGTTCATTAGCCGCATTCACTTTCCCCAATTTGAAAAGAATTCATATTGGCTTCACAGGTGGGACTTGCTCCTCGTGCTAGTCATTAGTTGCTTATGATTTCTAATTTCTTGTGGCTCGACTGGCCGTCCCTTCCCATAATCATTTCCTATGGCTCGGTCATCTCTACATGTCTCCCTTCACACTCATAGATAGGCCACCCTACTGCTCGCTACTTACTATTGCTATTAATTAGACGTGAGATAAGGCCCCTAGATTAGAAGGCCACGCCTCCTCTGGCGAGAGAGCGGGAGAAAAAGAAACACTAGTGAAAAAACACATAATATTGGGCGAGCGATTGCGCATGAAAGGTTTGCTTTCTTAACCGAAAGGTAATACGGGCGAGAGGAATGGATTGTTTCTACTATCTTCCCTTTCTTTTCTAAGAACTCTGCTTCGCTACGGATTTAGCAGGTCACTTCCTATGAATGAGTGGGAATAACAAATAGCATTGATAATCCTTGCAGATTACAGAGACGACTTAAAGGCAGTGGAATATGCTCTTTACAAATACAAGAGAGGGGTCCGTCATCTGGACGAGCAAGAACAACGACAAAGAAAACTAAAAGGTAGTGGAATATGCTCTTTACAGAGACAAGAGTCAGTGGAATATGCTATTTACAGAGACAAGAGTCAGTGGAATATGCTATTTACAGAGACAAGAGAGGGGTCTGTCATCTGGAGGGGCAAGCACAACGAGATAGTCTTTATAGTGGAGAAGAGAGGATTGCATGTTATCCTCATGTCCATTACTACAACCATATTGCAATAGAACCGACACCCACATTGTTCGTGATCAATTTCATAGTACTATAAAGTATTACACATGAAAAGAAAATGTTTAACATTTAATGTTAGTGAAGTAATTCTAGACCTATGTCTAGCATTACTTCACTTCTCAAAAATGTACTCAACCAAGGTGTGTTTTAATCTAAGTTTTCCTGGAGAATGTGGCTATATGCATCGAGATGAGGCCAAATAAGGCCTTAGATTTTCCTATTGGTAATAAAAAATGTTGTAGGCATTTGATTGGTAGGGAAAAAGTATAGTATTGAAAAACTTTGATTAAATTGTTTAATTTACATTGGTTAACGTACATAAACTGAAAAATCGATTACTAATAATCCCCGACCCGAAGGGCAAAGACTAATAACATAATGAGAAACGACTAATTTTCTAATGAAACAATAAACACTGGATCAAATAAACAATGAATGACATTCATTCACTCTTCTTATCTACACAATTTTCATATTGACATATCATGTAATAACTTTTTTATATAAATATTAAATAATTAATAAAAAAAAAACTTTCAAACCTAATTTTTTAACTTTTATTTTAATTTTTTTTATCAACCAATAATGTAATAATCCTCTAAAACATTTTTTTAATATTAATTTTGTATGTAATAGTACCAATTTTTTTTAACTAAGTTATTAAATATTATTTTAAATATTAATTGTGTATTTAATAGGAGGTTGATAGTTTTTTCTACACTCTTGCCAATTTCACTAATAGCTACGTGTTTTATAAACAATTAGGGATATTGGGAAGTAAGTTTTTAGGGACATGGACACCTATTATCGTTTCTAGATTTAAGGGAACAATTGTAGGATATGAATTTTAGGGACAATGATTTTTACAATCAAACATAAACATTATAACATTGTATTTCAACAAAATAGATGATAGTAAAAGATGTATGTTTTTATAGTTATTTGTGGAGTTTTGATTATAGATAATTTTAGGGGTTAAATTTTGTAAATGAGTTAATTTTTTATGGTTTTTCTCCAAAAATAAATTTAATTTTTTCTAAAAATAATTTGCCCAAATTTACGAACTTACGAATTTTCATCTGGATTTTATTGGAGAGGTTAGATCAATTGGGTGAACACTGAGATTAGACCAATTGGGTGAACACAAGTTTGTAACAGTGACGGTGGTGATGGGAGAGCCCGGATAACACTCTTTTTACTAAACAGAACGGATTTGGTAATATTCCTCACACCCATATCCTTCGTTGATATCGACATGCTGAGAGCCACTGTTTCACAAACCTTTGATTGTCCCAGAGATTCATGCTCTGATCCAGACATATTACCACAAGCTTGCCTTACCCGAGATATCACTCTCTACTTTTGGACTCTAGCTCATCTACAACTTCTCTTTCCTTCCTATTTGCAGGTGGTAGTGAAATACTTTTATTTCAAGCTCCCGTTCGATCGACCCGGGATTCAACTGCCCTACCTTTCTATCTGGTTCTGATGGAAGGAGTTTTCCGGTGATAAGGCCGCTGCCTCGACCGCGAAAAACCACCAGAAGAAAGAATCCCAAGTGGAGAGGCAGGTTTTATTAGGTTTTATTAGGTTTTATTCCTGATCCCCTCAGAGGGAGTGCATTTGAGAAGAGTACCGACTACAGAAAGAAGCACCACCTGCTCTTATAATTACAAAGTTACTTAGTTACTTGGGCTTATTTTTTGAAAAGTTAGGAAAATTCTTGTATACAAAAGAATGATATTGAGTATTTAGAGACGAAGAAATATGAATAAATTCCCCATGGTTTCTGCTGCGGTTTCATCACCATAAAACGTTGCATGAACTAATGTCCATGGCCCTGGTCGGAATGTCCTGGCGTATGAATCATTGCTACTTGAGAAATGAAAGATACCATGATATTCGTATCTGTTACGAATTCCATCCTTGTTAATCTCCTGCAACTGAAATCACTACTAGACTTCTGAACTGGAAAATTAATAACAAAAACAAAAAGCAACGGGAGTGTCCAAATGGAAAATAGTCCGATGAGATCAGAAATATGATCAGCCTGTCCCCACAGCTTCAAAATCGGCATAACGAAAATGTAAATTGCGCTCAATAACAACACAATTGCAGTCAAAATTATCCAGGATCTTTGCATAAACAATCCAAGCATATGGATTTGACCATGATCTCCTATTGCCAATAGCGCCACAGTTGGAGCGCTCGACGTTTCTACACGCGGCTATATCAGACCTATGCAAAAACTTGAACTCTTTTTGGACTTTTAAAAACAACGTATGCAACCAACCTTACAAAAACTTGAAGCAACGGATGCAACCAACCTTACTATTGAAGGCATGACCCTTGTTTTCAGTAATAAATTGGTAAAAGTGTTATGTCTGTGTGCTCTTAGATAATTGAAGGAAGGGATTTTCAACGTTAGATAATTGAAGGAAGGGATTTTCAACGTTATTGATAAAAATAGAGATGTGTAGATGATGTTAAGGAAGGGATTTTCACTTGTATAACTAAGTTATGGTTGTTAGTTCCTTCTATGTAATATCTCCAACAGAGCGGATATCAGGAATTTCTATGCTATTAAGTTGTTTTTTCACGAACACTTAGCCTTCATTTCATTAGAGACATTCGGCCAAACATGTTGCACTACATCAATGAAAAACAGACAATAACAAGCCAAAACATGGATGATGTCATGGTCACTACTAGAAAACCCTACCAGTCTGCACCTCCAAACTGATATCAATCCACAAATGAAGCCTAGATCCTCCTTCTTGTTTAGCTAGGGTGGATATTGCATGGTCACTAAAACTAAACTACAATGTTGGAAGGGTTTTCTTAAACCCTAATGAAACAATGGCTCCAAGAGCACTCCAAAATGAGAGATCAAATCATAATGAGGAAAGGTGAAGTGCTACTCTTTCTTTATACTTCTTTGAACCCCTTCTATATATTTCCTTTCTTTCACCAAATCCACATGAAGATTAAATTCACTTTATAACCCTTTTAAACCCATTTTAATGTCGAAAAGTGATTAATTGATTTCTAAGGCATTCCCGGACATTGAAAATCCCTTTCTCATCATTTCGACCTTTAGGCCTTTCTGTCTCGGTTCCAATGAGCCATTACACTCATGTATCCCTTCAGATAATATGGTCCTGATAACATATTTAGTGCATTTAATTAAATTATGCCCAATAATAACCAAAATTGCGGAAATCATCGGAACACCACATAACCAAGGGCGAACTGTGCGGAAATGATTCTGATGATGAAAGATGGAAAATGGGCTAGCCTAGGCCCCATATAACCCCTCCAAATTGTAAGACCTCACTTTTAAGCTCATTTTACTCCTTTAGCTAGACCGACATAAACTTACAAGGTCACCTCTGACTGCAGAGCAGGGGAATCCAAGCCAAAACCTAGATGATGTCATAGTCACCACCAAAAAACCCTACGAATCTGCAACTCCAAATTTACATCAATCCACAGATGAAGCTTATTTGAAGATCCTTGGATCTTCCTTCTTGTCTAGCTAGGGTGGATATTGCACCACTGAAACTAAACTGCAATGGTGGAATGGTTTTTCTAAACCTTAACAAAACAATGGCTCCAAGAGCACTCCAAAATGAGAGATCAAATAATAATGAGGAAAGGTGAAGTGCTACCCTCCCTTTATACTTCTCTGAACCCCTTCTAGATCTTTCCTCTCTTTGACCAAATCCATATGAAGATTAAATTCACTTTGTAACCCTTTTAAACCCCCTTTTAATGCCAGAAAGTGATTAATTGGCTTCTAAGGCATTTTCAGAGTCGAAAATTCATTTCTCGTCATTCCAACCTTTAGGCCTTTCCGTCCTGGTTCCAATGAGCTATTACACTCATGTATCCCTTCAAATAATATGGTCCCAATGACATATTTAGTGCATTTAATTAAATTAAGCCCAATAATAACCAAAATTACAGAAATCATGGAAATGCCACGGAACCAAGGGCAGACTATGCGGAAATGATCCTGATGATGAAAGATTGTGAATGGGCTAGCTTGGCCCCATATAACCCATCCAAATTGTCTGAGCTCACTATTAACCTCATTTTACTCCTTTATCCAGGCCGACATAAACTTACAAGGTCACCTCTAACTACGAAGTAGGTGAATCCAAAAATAAGAACATTAAAGTCTTTCACCACATGCAAAATATCAAAAATAAACAACAAGAAGTCAAGAGCTATGGTTCTCAAGTCAAATATAGAGAGATATACTGAAGGGGTCCCTCTTGTCCATCTGTCCATAGCGAATATGTCAAAACACCGGTCTATCTTGTTAGAGCAACTTTGGACAGTGTATCAGCCTCCTCATTTGTTTCTCTTTGTTGTTTAATCAAATGAGAGATATAAGAGATACAATATGTTCTTTCATATCACTCATAGGTGTGGTATGTTATTCTGGAATAATAGAAATGGGTATATGATCACTGGAAGGGATGTTGATGAAGGTTAGCAAGAATTCTTAAAGATATTGTAGAGTTTGAAAGGAAGCAGAGGCTAAGGACATCTTATAGTGTTACTGAGCATGAATAGAAATAAGTGACTAATGTTGTTAAATAATATCGAAATAAGCATGGTTTAGATTGTTCAATGTTAAGTAATCTTCTTGATCTTTTATCAATTTTACATGGTGTATGACTTTTGATCTTTGATTTTTATTATTTTATATTATATTGTTTGAAAGGAAGCAAAGGCAAAGGACATCTTATAGTGTTAGTGAACATGAATAGAAATAAGTGACTAATGTTGTTAAATAATATCTAAATATGCAAGGTTTAGATTGCTCAATGTTAAGCAATCCTTTTGATCTTTTATTATCTTTATATGGTGTATATGACTTTAGAAATATATTTTTTCTATATTTCCTTTACTATCTCTATCTCATTTATGACCTTCAATGTTTATGTATTTTGAGAAAAAATAATTTACCAAGACATTTCATAAAAATGAGTATCCATATTATTTATATATATATATATATATAAAAGATGATTTCAAAGCTTAGAGAAATTAAAAGAAACATTCCAAATAAGCATGATTGAGTGGAAAATTAATGTGGATATTTGAAATGCATGCCCATACTCGTATCATGTATGCATATTTCATGAAGACGCTAAATACTAGGTACAACTTATAATTTATGTTCATGATTTCACCACCTTGATAGTCTTCTAACATGCCTAAAGGGATATTTTATATCTTTTGATTGACCAATTTTTATTATATGTTATTGGAAAAGAAACGTTTTGTACACTATTTATCAAGCTTGTTAAAAAAAATAATAGCTACAAATTTTACGAATTATATAAATTCAATTCTTATCATTTCAAGATCAATATCAATATAATAATATTACAAGATCAATATCAATATAATAATATTAAGTAATAAATTTAGTTCTCCATCTTTAACAAAATATACATATACACATGAGTTTTAATCTCTTAAATATTTATAAGGTAATTTGTTTTTGTTTTCAAGTTCTCGTTAATGAAGAAGTGCTCTTATCTAAGAATTTTAAAGGTATATTTTTTACTCTATTCATTGACACCTTCCAACAATTCAATGTTGTTTGCTTCATCTCAAACAAAATATACATATACACATGAGTTTTAATCTCTTAAATATTTATAAGGTAATTTGTTTTTGTTTTCAAGTTCTCGTTAATGAAGAAGTGCTCTTATCTAAGAATTTTAAAGGTATATTTTTTACTCTATTCATTGACACCTTCCAACAATTCAATGTTGTTTGCTTCATCTCAAAGTAAGAAATCATAGAACTTTATGAAAAGAAATACAAGATTATCGCCCAAAACAAAGTAGATTGTTTAATAGACTTTGTTTATTGTACAATGTTGTTTGATTTTCCTATAACTAAAAAATAAATTATTTAATCCAAATGTTTATGAACGTTGTCAAAGAAAACACAAAAATATGAAAGAATTGAAATTTGGATATCCACATTTCTTGTTACCAAGTCATTCTCTAGACATAATGAGTGATTAAGTCTACTTTTAAACTATTTTGGATTCTTGAGTCCACTTATATTTATTTATTTTTGGTTTTCAAAATGCAAATGTTTTCTATTGTTAATAAAGTTATCATTAAAGTTTATTTATCCTTAAAGTAAAAACTGTTTTTAAATTGATTTTTCAAATGAGTATTCATATGAATCATTGCAAGATTTATCTACTATGACATCTTCAATATATCTACAGAGAGAGTTTTATCATATGTTGTAAATCTTTTTTTAATGTCACAATGCACTCTCATTCTTATGATTAATTTATGTCTAATACTTTGCATTTTTTCCACTTCAATTTATGAATAATAACCAACTTTTTTTTTCACATATTCTTTGGAAAATATATTATGTGATAGGACTTTAAACAAATTTAAATTACATATTCCACAATATTTTATTATCTCGACTTTGTTGTGATCTTTGTTTATGATGTTTTTATTTTTATTTTTATTTTACATCAAAGTTTTTCTTAGATGATTTCATTATCTTTACATGTGAATGAGTTTTTATCATTTGGATGCACAATGCACTCCTATTCTTATGATTAATTTATGTCTAATACTTTGGATTTTTTCCACTTCAATTTAGGAATAATAACCAACTTTTTTTTTCACATATTCTTTGGAAAATATATTATGTGATAGGACTTTAAACAAATTTGAATTACATATTCCACAATATTTTATTATCTAGACTTTGTTGTGATCTTTGTTTATGATGTTTTTATTTTCCCTTTTTATTTTACATCAAAGTTTTTCTTAGATGATTTCATTATGTTCAATTGTGAATGAGTTTTTATCATTTGGATGCATTTGCTTTTCTATTCTTTATTTTTAAGATTTTAGAGAACTTATGTGAAATTAAAAGTAAAATGTTCTCATTATTGTATGTTAAAGTAACTTGATTTAAGCAATTGCAATATTTTTTTGTGCATAGTTATGATTAGAAATGGAGAAGTTGTAGAAAACTAAATGTATTTTTATAATTGCCTTTATAATTCAAATTGAGTGACTACAATTTCATTTACAGTTTTTGTTAGTTTTTGTTGCTTGCTAGTCTACTTTAATAATTTATCTCATTCTTTGTCTTTTAAATATCAAAGTAAAATGTACTCCATTAATTGAACTTCATTATTGAAGACGAAGATCACTAAGTAACATGATGTTATGAGTGCTTGACAAAAAGATAGAAAACAAAAACATGTCTGCATATCATTATCATTTCCATCCATGAGAACGCAACGGCATCGGACCGATACATTTTATTTATGTCATATATATTTGGTAACATTATTACTATCATTATCACAACGAAAGTGATCAGCACAGATAGATAAGCAGGAGAAAACCACAGATAGATAATCAGGAGAAAATAACAACAGTGCACTAATTACTAATTAACTCATGATTTTATTTTACGTAGTAGTAGGTTTGCATCTTTCCAGCGGGCAAGGAACGCAATGCAATAACAAGTAACAACCCTCTCAATTGATCCTGCAACCAACGAAAACAAAATCAGAATCGGCGTGGAAAAATAACGGTCAATATATAAATATGATAAGTACAAATTCAATAGAGAGTTCTTTGGGATTACAGTCACTTTTACGAATAAGAAATAACCAGAGAGAAGGTAGGGAAGGTACGTCTTGCAGTTGGTCTGAAGGGAAATTTTGAAGGGAACATTAACACCGCAGGCGCCCGGGAGACCAGAGACAGCAGCTGAATTAACATTGGGGGCTTGGGAATAAGCCTGCTTCAGGCATCCACACACTGCCCTCCTAGTAGGGGTGGTGGTGGCCAGACCTGCCAACTTCTTCAGTCCTCCGCAGCAATTGGGGGTTGGTTTCCCCTTACCGGATGTCAGATATCCAGCACAGGGAGTCATATCCGAGATGACCGTCCCACAACTTACGGCAGATTCTGCGTGCATCACCATCATCTCCATAGACACCAGAAAAATGGCAAATGCTGCAACCAACACAACAGCCTTGTTCTTGCTACTGATGCCCGCCATGATCTCACTCTCTACTCACAGTATCTCAGCCTCTACTCGACGTTCAGACAGTGGAATCGTCCGTGMCTTGTTCTGAGAAACATGGAATRGATGAGTATAAATAGGCAAATTTGTTCAGTGGGGCGTTTAATTGCCCAACCAGAACCGGTTTCGGTGACAATCCATGTATTGCAATGRGTMGGAAAAATGCAAGGTTGGGAAATTAATTTCGGTTTTAATGCTAGGGTTGCAGGTAGGGTTTTTTTTGTTGAAATCTCGACGTCCAATCATTTACAGTACCACACGTAGGATATTTTGTTCAAATTTCGATGTCCAGTCTTCTACCTTACCACGCGTGTATGTCTCTGAGTGCCGTACCCGTGAGGCCGGCTTTAAAGTTGGGCCCTCGCGAAATTAAAAACATTGCAGCCATCGAATTCAATAATTGTCCTGTGCCTTAAAGTATGTGGGCCATGGCGGAAAGGCAAGTCTGAATGGCGAGATTCATGCGTCCTCGGAGGTCTTTTGAGAGGTGTCAAATCTGATTGAAATATTGGAATAACGGGTTTTGTGCTTTTAGTTTTGTAAATGTAAATGAACTTGTCAATAACTCGGATCATAATAGTTTGAGCTAAAATTCGAATTTAAAAAATAAAGTATTTTATTAAAATCTATTTTATATATTTTATATCGATTTTATTTTTTTCAATACTGAACAAAATATTTATATTAATGAATATAAAGAGTCTTTTACAGTAATATGACTTTTACATTAATATGAATGTTGAAAAACATTTGTTTCTTTCCTATTACATTGTCATACATGTGAAGTATGAGTTACATAACACAAAACATTATATTGTCATACATGTGAAGTATGAGTTACATAACACAAAACATTATAGGATATAATGATTAATTTTATTTGATAACAAAGAGAAATTAACTCATCATGAAACTTAATTATAATATTAATAAAAACTTTGATTTGATTGATATTTACTAGTTTTTATGGTATTCATTCGTCATATACAATTTTAAAATCTCACGTTTATGTAATTCTTAAAACTATGAAGTTGACAGAATTGTTCATAAATTGTTCATATCTACATATATATTTGGATACAAATATTAAACACCAATGCCATATTAAACTATCAATTAGGAAGAGACATGGCGTTGTCGGTATTGTTGGGTTGTTATATTATTTGCAGTGAAAGTTTAGTCGAGGTGGATCGAATGATAGTCGAAGTCGAAAAAATCGACAACAAGTTGAAGGTCGAGGTGGTTAGATTGGGAAAAGTTGAAGTCAAAGACATCGACAACAAGTTGAAGGTCGAGGTGGTTTGACCGGGTAAAGTCGAAGTCGAAGACATCGACATCGACATCAATTCGAAGAGGTCAACTAACAAGAGGTCGACATGCAGGCATGTGACAACCGACTGAACAATTCAAGAATGGCCAGTAGCTCGAGAATAGAGATTGAAAAATTCAATGGCCAAAATTTTGAGCTTTGGAAGCTTAAAATTGAAGATCTACTTGTAGATCGAGAACAATGGACAACAGTCTATCCAGGTACCATATCGACAGGTATGTCGACGAAAGAATGCTAAAAACTCAAGAGAAGGGCAAGGAGTATGATTCAACTTTGTCTTGAAGATTCGATACTGCTAAATGTTTCAAGTGAAGATTCAACCAAGAAACTATGAGACAAGTTGGGAAGCTTGTACCAGTCAAAATCCCTGGTAAGTAAGTTTTTTCTCAGAAAGAAATTGTATCTTCTTAGGATGAGTGAGGGAAGTTCAGTGACTGAGCATTTAAATGTGTTTAATATCATTTTAAGCCAATTATATTCTGTGGATATTAAAATCACCAAGGAGGAGAAATATATTAGCTTATTATGTTCTTTGCCAGACTCATGGGACAACTTATTTGTTCCTATAGGGAGTAATACAACCACATTAGCACTAGAAGACATGGTTGCATCTCTACTGTCAGAAGAAATGAGAACGAAGAACATGGAAGGATCGACCAAAGATGCATTAGTGGCGAGAAGTCGATCAGTTGATAGAGATAAAGGAATATCCTTCGATAGAAAGTCTAAGTCGAAGGGTAGATCTAAATCCCCCTTTCAATCGACGAGAAGATGCTGGAAATGCAGTAAAGTTGGGTATTACAAAAGGGACTGCAAGTCAAAGGAAATAGAAGTTAGTACATGATTCAACGAGAAGTAGTAGACTGAGAGAAATATGACTTGAGATAAGGGAGGCGATGTGTACCTAGCGTCGAGTAGTACACAATCAGATCAAGATGTTTGGTTGATCAAATTAGGACCATCCTATCATATGACACCACATAGAAAATGGTTCTGCGAACATGAAAAATATGAAGGAGGAGATGTGTTCTTGGGGGACGACTCGACAACCAAAATTGTCGCATGAGGAAGAGTTTGAGTGATGCTATAGGATGGGAGGAGTAGAACCATTCCAGGTGTGCTACACATTTCGGGTTTGGCATGAAACCTGATATATGTCAGCAATATGAGTGATGCAGGGGTGCACACTCTATTTTAGAAGGATTCGTGCAAGATGGTCAGAGGTGTGATGGTCTTAATGAAAGGAGTTCAGATTGGAACCCTATACAAGCTATTAGAGAATGCCGACTCGATTGGATGCAACAACATCATTGTTCCTAAAGTTGACTCGACTTGACCCTGGATGAGTTGATTCAAATTGACTCGAAAAGTCATTGTAAAGTCGACCCAACCATGTTATGGCACGAGAGGATGGGACACATTGGAGAAAAATGACTTTGAACTATGCATACCAAAGGTATGGTCGAAGATTTTCCTGAATGTAATTTAGAGGTCGATTTTTGTGAACATTGTATATATGGAAAATAAAGTCAGGTGAGGTTCCCATCCAGAGCACTAAGGGAAGGAAGGATTCTAGAGTTGGTTCATAGTGATGTGTTTGACCCTGTTTCAGTGCCTTCACTTGGTGGATCCCTGTATTATGTCTCCTTCATAGATGATTTTTCCAGGAAGACATGAATATATTTCTGGAGGAAGAAATCAAAGGTTTTTGAGAAATTCAAAGAGCTTAAATCTCTTGTACAAAATCATATAGATAAGAAGATTAAGGTGTTGAGAATCGACAATGGTGGTGAATTCTGTGGAAAATAATTTGATCAGTTATGTAAGTAGTGTGGCATAGCACGCCAAAATACCACACCATATACCCCACAAAAAATTGGAGTTGCTAAGAGAATGAACCGAACATTGATGGACAAGGCAAGCAACATGCTCAATGGTGTTGAGCTCGCACAAGAATTATGGGCAGAGGCAGTCAACACTACAAAATATCTAGTGAATATATCTCCTTCAACGACGTTATTCGACACGATTCCACATGAGGGATGGTTTGGTAAGCAGCTTTCGGTTTCACATCTCAAAGTATTTGGCTGTGATGCATTTTTGCATGTTCCCAAGGAAAAGAAGAGCAAGCTGGATAAGAATGCATTCAAGTGTATTTTCATTGGATACAAAGAAGGAATGAAAGGATATAAGCTCTGGGATTCTGCATCAAGGAAAATAGTGTACAGTCGAGATGTGGTCTTCAGAGAAGTCAGAAGTAAGTTTGAACCCAAAGAAATTGTTCAAACATAGAATAATCCAGAGAAGGTGCGGTTTGAACTGAGGAACGAATAAGATGATTCAGATGAGTCAACTAAATTAGAAGAAGAGGTGGAACAAACGACCCCGGTTGTAAGGAGGTCAGAACGAGTAAGAAAACTAGTTGAAAGGTATAGTCCACCCGACTTATGTTTCACATTCATGTTAAATGCCACCGATGATGAGCCCAAGTCAGTTGGGGAGGCAATCGACTCAACTGGGGGAATACTCTGGAAGGATGACATGGTCGAAGAGATGGAATACTTGCACAAGAATGAGACATGGGACTTAGTTGAATTACCTAGTGGAAGAAAGCCCATCGATACCAAATGGTTATTCAAGAAGAAGATGAATGCAACAAGTCAAGTTGAGAAATTCAAAGCTCGACTGGTAGTGAAAGGATATTCCCAAGTTGAAGGAGTCGATTTCGGTGATATTTTTTCCCCTATTTAAAAATTAACTTCCATTAGAGTATGAATGTCTTTGGCTACAACATTTGATCTATAAATAGAACAGATGGATGTAAAGACAACATTCCTACACGAGGACCTAGAAGAAGAAATCTAAATGAAACAGCCTGAAGGATTTGTAGTAAAGGGTAAGAAAGATTTGGTGTGAAAACTGAAAAAGATCTCTTAATGGTCTAAAGAAATCACCAAGGATGTGGTACCAAAAGTTCGACACATACATCCTTAGTTTGGGGTTTGTGAGAAACAAAGATGATCATTGCATATATTCCAAAGAAGAATGTGGGTGTTTCATAAATGTATCATTGTATGTCGATGACATGTTGTTGATTGGAAACATCATGAACACAATAAAGGAGGTGAATAAGTAGTTATCCTCCAAGTTTTACATGAAGGATCTTGGTGTATCGAACTTCATTCTGGGAATGGAGATCAAGAGAGATTGAGCATCTAGAAAGCTCTGGTTGAACCAACAGAAGTATATTGAAACAATGTTGAAACATTTCAACATGTAGGATTGCAAACCTATGAAGGTGCCAATTCCTATAGAAGCAAGGCTAACTAATGAACAGTGTCCAAGGACACAAGAGGAAATAGAGGACATGGAACATGTTCCCTATGCAAGTGTTATTGGTAGTCTAATGTATGTGATGGTATGTGCTCGACCAGACATTGCCCATGCAGTGGGAGTGTTGAGAATATACATGTCGACATATGGGAAGGAGCACTAGACAACTTTCAAGAGAGTATTCAGGTATTTGTGTGGCACAAAATATTATGATATATGATATCAAGGAAAACCTGGAGGTGACAGTTAATTAAATGTACATGGATTTGTCAACACCGAATGGGATGGAGATCTAGATCGATGAAGGTCGACCAATGGATATGTGTTCAAAATGTTCGGTGGAGCAATCGACTGGATGAGTAAGCGACAAGAGGTTGTAGCCTTGTCAACAACAGAAGCTGAATACATGGCAGCCACTCATGGAAGTAAAGAAACAGTATGGCTACAAAGGATGTGTTCAGGAATCGAGTTTGAGCAGAGAGCTATGAAGATAAGTTGTGACAGTCAAAGCACAATATTCTTGGCGAAAAACCCATCTTATCATTCTAAGAATAAGCACATTGATGTACAGTTCCATTTTGTGAAAGACATGGTGGAAAGAAACAAGGGGCTACTGAAGAAAGTAGACACATTAGAAAACATAGTAGACTCTTTGAACGAGTCTGTGAGTGCGATGAAGTTCTCTTGGTGTGGAGAGGAAATGGGCATTGTTGCATTCAGTTTGTGAATGATATTTTAGAGATCTCATAGTTTTAGCAAAGAAAACAACAATTGGGAGAATGTTGAGTTGTTATATTCTTTGTAGTGAAAGTCTATTCGAGGTGGATTCATTGATAGTTGAAGTCGAAGGAATTGACATTAAGTTGAAGGTCGAGGTGGATCGACCGGGTAAATTCGAATTCAAAGACATCGACAACAAGTTGAAGGTTGAGGTGGTTTGACCGGGTAAATTCAAAGTCGAAGACATCGACAAAAATTCGAAGAGGTCAACCGAAAATAGGTTGACAAACAAGTGTGTGGCAATCGACTGAAGAACGAATGAAGGCCGACTGGTAGTCGACTGGTAATCTGACTTGGTAGTCGACTATAACAAAATCTTGAGATACATGGGATTTGTAGCCAATGATATGCCTGGATATGTAACCATTTTTGGGCGTCTTTTCTTTAGGTTTTTTCCTATTGTAAATCCTATAAAGAAGGCATGTTGTAATGTTGCAAAAAATGATGAATGACTGATCGCCAATCAATAATTGTAGAGGTCGTTGGTCATGCAGATTAAACCCGAATTGTCTACATGGTTGTTCTTGTGTAAAACAAGAAGGTATCATGTTGATTGTGTCTTAGGTGTGGACCAAGGTTAGTCATGTAACCTTTATTCTAAATGAATAAGACAACAAGAGAGCAGAATGCTCAAGGAATGTTGTTTTTTCCGGTTTGGGTTTTTAGGGTAAAATATCTATGTACTATGTGTTTTCTTTGTCATTTACTTTCTTGATTAAATAAATATTTCTTGCACTCTTCTTCTAGGTTTAGCGTGGAAGTGTTCTTCATTTCCTAACAGGTATTATCCCTATGCAAATCCAAGAAAAATTGATCTCTCATAAAGTTGTCACCTACCATTATTACTCACTCCTTTCTTTTAGTCGACTCCATATCTATTCACAATTTTAAAATCAACATACCATTATTGACATCTATTTAATTTCTCAAAATCCTCAAATTGATGGGTTCATTGAAAATTTATTTGTCTTCACTTATATATATATATAACAACAACAATGTCAATTAGGAAGAGACATGTCATAAAGTCATCACCTACCATTATTACTCACTCCTTCCTTCGAATCAACTCTCTCTCTCTCTCTCTCTCTCTCTCTCTCTCTCTCTATATATATATATATATATATATATATATATATA
>ML777220.1:233562-246438 GCA_009831015.1 Picea engelmannii | reverse complement strand
CTAATTAAAAGGAAAAAAAGATACTATATCAATAAAAGGCAAGAGCAACTTTCACAACTATACAAGTTGGATCCTAAGAAGTTCTAGAGCCAAATTCTAAAACACAATACTAAAGAAAATAATAGGATTCCCTTAATGGACTGAAATTCCTACCTTAAAAGTCTTTACGAGTTCCCTAATGCCATGTACACCATTCCTATTGTCCCTACAAAGGAAGAAGTTTTTTCTTTAGATGACATAGAGTTCGGGGTTAAGCAACTCCCCTTTTTTGCCTGTTTTCGATGCCCAAGCAAGTCTCTTTCTATCCCAACTGGGTTCTGCTCTTTAATTTTTTCTAAGGTTTGAACTTGAAATAAAGAGGTGGGTGGGAGGAATAATGCTCTCAGCGAATGGGAAAGCTAAGGACATTGAAGGCTACCAAGCTAAAATTTTTAAAATTGAAGGGCCAATTCTTATCCCTCACATACACAAGCTCTTCAATTTAGCAGTCAAGCAGGGCCAATTTTTAAAATCGAAGGGCCAATTCTTATCCCTAAACACTTTCTCTTAGATTGTCCAGCCTATACCCATATTAGATCTCATTTTCAAAATATTGATCACACTACCAACCTTCCTAACCTCTTAACTCAACAAAAGTATGGTGATCTTGGAAAGCTTCTCTTAATGTTTTTCTAGCATAGAAACAAAATTCTAAAGAATCACAAGTAATCACTTACCCACTTACCCTCTTAAGGTCTGATAGACCAATTAGGTCTTAGTGGACGTTAATCATCATCATCATCATCATATACAATTTTAAAATCAACATATCATTATTGATGTCTATTTAATTCTAATTATTGTAAAGTGTATATTTACTTTAACAACTAGAAAACAATTTTAAAAAGTAAGAATTTTTTAGAGTTTTTAAGAGGTCTTTTAAAATTTATTTAATTTATTTAAAACATTGGAATAATAAATTTTAAGCATTTAATTTTATAAATATAAATGGATTAATAAATTTTAAGCATTTAATTTTATAAATATAAATGGATTAGTCAATATTTCATATCTAGGTTATATTTGTTTGAACTCATCCTCAAAGTTTAAAAAATCAAGTATTTAATTAGTTTAATTTAGTTAATAATAAACTTATTATATAACTTATTAATTATTATTATGTTAATAACAGCTTTAATTTGATTGCTATTTATTAATTTTTATCTTATTCAACCATTATATACAATTTTAAAATCAACATATCATTATTGATTTCTATTTAATTCTAATTACTGTAAAGTGCATATTTACTTTAACAACTCAAAACCAATTTAAAAAAAATAAGATTTTTTTAGAGTTTTTAAGAGGTCTTCTATAATTTATTTGAAACATTGGAATAATAAAATTTAAGTATTTAATTTTATAAATATAAATGGATTAATAAATTTTAAGCATTTCATTTTATAAATATAAATGGATTAGTCAATAATTCATATCTAGGTCATAATTGTTTGAACTCATCGTCAAAGTTTAAAAAATAAGTATTTAATTAATTTAATTTAATTAATAATAAATTCATCATGTAACTTATTAATTATTATTATGTTAATAACAACTTTAATTTATTAATTATTATTATATTAATAACAACTTTAATTTGATTGATATTTATTAATTTTTATCTTATTCGATCATCATATACAATTTTAGAATCAACATATCATTTGATGTTTATTTAATTCTAAAAATTGTTATGTTAAGAGTTAGTTGAAAATTTGTTTATCTCCAAATATATATTTAAATAAAAATATTAAACAATCAATTAGGAAGATATTTGTTGGCATTAACTTAAATGAATCAAGGAAACTTTGACCTTTGTAAACCCATCACTTATCATTATTACTCACTCCTAATCGGTTATCAATATACACTGACTATATATATATATATATATATATATATATATATATATATATATATATATATATATATATATATATATATATATATATATATATATAATGCAATCTGAAAATACTTTAGATCAAATGACTTCATCAAATGACTTCATATCTATTCCCCACTTTTAGAAGAGCTAATCCTATAAACTTAAAAAATAAAATATTCTATTATTGTTTATTTAAATTGATTTTATTTATCTAATAATTATTATCTTTAATTGATAAGAGAAAAATAAACTCACCATGCAACCAATTAATTATCATATTTATAATAATTTTATTTTAATAGATATTTACTAATTTTTATTTTATTAATCCATTCTTTATAAACAATTTATTTTATAAACAATTTAAAACCAACATCATACAACCAATTAACTATCGTATTAATAATAACTTTATTTTGATAGATATTTACTAGTTTTTAGCTTATTCATCCATTATATAGACAATTTTAAAACCAACATATCCATTATTCATTATTGGCATCTATTCAATTCTCTAAACCTTTGAATTCACTAGTTGGTTAAAAAATTGTCTCTCTACTTTTATATATATTAAACAACAATGTCATATTAAATAATCAATTAGGAAGACACTTGTTGGTGTTGGTATTAGCTTATGAGATTCAAGGAAGTACTTCATATTTATAAGCTATTTCATTTTCATGGTCTTCTATCTAATTTCTCTACACTCCATCTTTGCAAATTAGACTCAGTCTCAATGGTGATAAAGGACTACAATGTTGATGAAGTGATGAAGGTTCTAAAGGTTCTCTTGTGGCTCTAAGGTCTTAAATAATCAATTAGGAAGACGCTTGTTGATGTTGGTATTAGCTTATGAGATTCAAGGAAGTACTTCACATTTACAAGCTATTTCATTTTCATGGTCCTCTATCTAATTTCTCTAATCTCCATCTTTGAAAATTAGACTCGATGTCAATGGTGATAAAAGACTACAATCTCGATGAAGTGATGAAGGTTCTAAAGGTTCTCTTGTGGCTCTAAGGTCGATCTTTATGTACTCCATTCCATCATAGGGATTCCCTTGACCTCAAATTGGGTTATCTAACCATTGTGTTGTTCATTTTATCCATTGTTCTTACACTCATGTTGATTGTGCATTATAGTATGTGTATTTGATTTGTCTATTGTGATTGTGATGCACAGTAAAATATTGGGTTAAGTAATCTTGCAAATAAACCTAAGTGTCTAGACATTAATCTAATAAGGTAAGCCAAATTTGTACTACCCTGTTTTGAGTTGCATTTTGTCACCATTATCTTGATGCAATGATATAAGGTCTATACAAAGTTATTTCATATCCTACCTTACTATTATGCCATTGTTTCTCATGATCCACATTGCAATGGATTCATGTTGTGCCTATTTTAGATATGTTTTCCATTTTAAACATTGGAATAATAAATTTTAAGCATTTGATTTTATAAATATAAATGAATTAATAAATTTAAGCATAGAATTTTATAAATATAAATGGATTAGTCAATAATTCATATCTGGGTTATAATTGTTTAAACTCATCCTCAAAGTTTAAAAAATCAAGTATTTAATTAATTTAATTTAGTTAATAATAAACTCATCATGTAACTTATTAATTATTATTATGTTAATAACAACTTTAATTTGATTGCTATTTATTAATTTTTACCTTATTCAACTATCATATACAATTTTAAAATCAACATATTATTATATTATTATAGATGTTTATTTAATTCTAAAAATTGTCAAATTAAAGAGTTGGTTGAAAATTTGTTTCTCCAAATATATATTCAAATATATATATATATATATATATATATATATATATATATATATATATATATATATATATTTGCCTGAGCCACACCAACCCTTAATATGGTTGGACATGGTTGGATTTTTTGTCCCCGCAGGTTTCGAACCGGTGACTTTAACATCACAGAGTGGCTTAACAACACACTCTGTCACCGACTGTCCTACACCTCGGAGACTTATTCAAATAAAAATATTAAACAATCAATTAGAAAGAGATTATATATTCAAATAAAAATATTAAACAATCAATTAAGAAAAGATTATATATTCAAATAAAAATATTAAACAATCAATTAGGAAAAGATTGATTGATATTAGCCTATGTGAATCAAGGAAATTTTGACCTTTGTAAACCCATCAATTATCATTATTACTCACTCCTAATTGGTTATCAATATACACCATTTAAATTATATATGATGGGATATATACTATATAATATAAAAATGCTTTATGTCTAATAACTCCATGTCTATTTAAAAATATTAAACAATCAATTAAGAAGAGATTATATATTCAAATAAAAATATTAAACAATCAATTAGGAAAAGATTGATTGGTATTAGCCTATATGAATCAAGGAAATTTTGACCTTTGTAAACCCATCAATTATCATTATTACTCACTCCTAATTGGTTATCAATATACACCATTTAAATTATATATGATGGGATATATACTCTATAATATAAAAATGCTTTATGTCTAATAACTCCATGTATATTCCCCAATTTTGAAAGAGCTAACCCTCTAAACTTAAAAAAACAAATATTTTATTCATGTTTATTTAAATAAATTTTATTTATCTAACAATTATTACCTTTACCTTTAATTTACAAGACAAAAGTAAATTCACCATGCAACAAATTAACTATCATATTTATAGTAATTTTATTTTAATAGATATTTACTAATTTTTATCTTATTCATCCATTATATATAAACAATTTTAAAACCAACATCATGCAACCAATTAACTATCATATTGATAGTAACTTTATTTTAATAAATATTTACTAGTTGTTAGCTTATTCATCATATAGACAATTTTAAAACCAACATATCCATTATCAATTCTCAAAATCCTTGAATTTACTAGTTGGTTGAAAATTTTTCTATATATAAAACAACAATGTTATATTAAATAATCAATTAGAAAGACACTTGTTGGTTTTATATATATATATATATATATATATATATAACAACAATGTTATATTAAATAATCAATTAGGAAGACGCTTGTTGGTGTTGGTATTAGTTTATGAGATTCAAGGGGAAAAAAAGCTAATCAACTATTCACTTTAATTTGGTGTACTTCATATTTATAAGTTTTTTTTTTTTTTAAGTGAGTGTAAGAAGTTGTATTATTGTAGATAGGTTATGATACAAAAAGGGCGGCCTCCTGGCCTGTCTAGTAGGAAACCAGACAAGGGGTTCCCGAGTTGCGCTTACTGATACATACGAGGGGTGGGACTGGTCTGCCACCAGGGGAAACCAGGCCAGTCCCACCATAATCATTTTGAAAAGGAAAAACAACATAGACATAAAAAGACAACAAAACAGACGCAGAGACTGCGCACTAGGCTCGGGAGGCTAGTGATCGAACTAACCAGACATCTAACCATTCAGTTGTCCATGAAAATGATGTGTTTCTTCTCATCATCCACCCTGTTCTTGTTATCCTCCTTTTGGGAGTCTGTGTGAGTTTTCCTGATGTAGGCAGACGCACCATGTCCATCGGATGGCGTGATGTCCATGTGGTGGACATAGCGTAGATAGAGGTGAAATTGAGCATCCAACAGCTCCATCTTGGATTTCTGATCCTTCTCGACCTCAACTAATAGTTTGGTAATAGTTTCCAGGCTACTTAGGCGACTCGGGATTTCGTCCAGCATTTTCTTATGGTCTGAGTTATCCTCCCGTCTGGCTTCTTCCATTTCTGAGCTCACTTTGTCGATCATCATCTTAGTTAGCCATGTCATCTCCATTGTTTTGTGGTAGAGGGTTTCCCTAGACTGCGTGGCCCCCAGATTAGTTACCCTATCTGCTTCATGTTCCAGTGCTTCCCAAGATTTTCCTTTGCGTTTTTCTTGGATTTCCTTTTCCCAGTGGGTGATGGTTTCGACGCAACTAGAGTTTGGAAAGTGTTCTCCGTGTCTTTTTCCGCCTGCTCCATTCTTGACACCCGTCGTGGACTATTTGGTACTTCCTTTCTAAGAGGATTCCTCTTCCTGTGCGTGCGCTTCATTCTCACCATCCTGTTTGGTTTGTCACAACTCCTTTGTTGGTTACTCATCCTATACCTCACTTCACAGGGATTCTTCCTTTTCCTGCCCTTGTATTTGTGGTAGCCCCTGCAATTGCTCTCCTTCTGTTTGCGGCTATTCCTGTTGTAGTTACTCTTATTGATATTCTCATGCTGCAATCGTGTCCTTCTAATCATGTCTTGTCCGTAGTGGTGATCCCTCCCTTCCTTTTTCTCGGTGGAAGTTCGTACGCTCAAGATGACTCGTCCTTTATCCCTCTGTGGATCTCTTCCCCTGCTCACTTTAGATCCTACTGTGCAGCTCTTTGTACCTGTAATTTGGCATGGAGGGTCGATTTTGAAACCTGTCACTCCCTCCTGCCTTGCATCACTTGTTGCATGGGATTTTTTTGTCTGTACTTTCCCTCGTGATTTCCCCGCAATTCTTTATGTCATAAGGGTCATGCTGTCGTACCCAAATCGAATGTTTATGTTGATCCTGCATGGTCATTGGTGATCGAGTGTTCGACATCCGTTTCCTTCTCGGGTCCTGCTTGCCTGTCGCCAAGCCTTGCACTGCCCTTCTCGATGTGACCTTCCTTGCTTAACCCGCCATCACGATCTTTTGTTTCTAAGTGGATGCAATATGTTCTGAGTTGGTCATTCGAGAGGCTCTTCCAGGTAGTGTCTAGTTCTGAACCTTCCTTTCCAACCCCCTCGTTGGCTAGTCTATCCGCTAGGCCATTCGTTGACCTGCGGACCCAACACAACTCCACTGTGTTCAGAGTTTTTAGATGCTCCTGGATTTTTTGTAGGGAGAGAGCCAGGCGCCATTGTCTCTTAACCTTACCCACTCTAGTACCATTCTAGAGTCTCTTCGTTGTATTGATGACCAGGGTGGAGTCACCTTCAACGATAGTGTATTTCATCCTTTCATGCCTTAGGATTTCAAGGCCAAGCTCTAGGGCTCCAAATTTCGCTGCGTTGTTGGTTGAGTTCCTCATACTCCCAACATACAGTCGGATGATGTTAACATCATTGTCTCTAATCACCCCTCCCATCCCTGCCACTCCTAGGTTTCCTTTCGCTGCCCCATCAAAATTTATTTTGAGGAACCCTAGTGGAGGGGGGGTCCAGTTGTTGTCTCCTAGTTGGATTTACGGATCCCTCCCTACCATTGCGTTGTTGCGCCCATCTTTTAGGTGAAATAACTCCATGATGCGGGAGTCCTAATCTGTGAGTTGTGTTGTTCCCTTCTTACAGTTGCAACTCTGCACCGTTTCTCATATTTGTTAGATAATTGCGTCCTTGAGCTTTCCTTATGGTAGGATTTCATTCCTGAAGATGCGTTGATTCCTCTCCTTCCATATTGCCTAGATGATCATCCCCGACGTTAGGTTCTAGCAGAGGTTCACCTTTTCATTTTCATTGTAGCTCTCATTCCATTTGTTGATGGTTGCGCTGATGTTTGCCCTGACTCTATTGGAATGGCGGTAGATGCCTGTTGCCCAATCCCATAGCTTTGATGTGTAACTGCACTCATCAAGGAGGTGATTGGTTGTTTCCTCCTTAGCTTGATAGAGTTGGCAACGTGAAGGGCCTATGTAACCCTTTTTCCTGAGGTTTTCCTAGGTTAGAATTTGGTTGTGGAGAACTAACCACTTGAACATTTTGATTTTTGGCCATTGGGGGTTGCTCCAGATATTTCCCCACTGTTGCGTCGGGTCCTCTTGAAATTGGTCCAAAATGTAAAACCGTGCTTCTTTTAAGTTGAATTCTGCACCATTTTCCCTGCCCCACCTTAGTTGGTCCTCGCCCTCTGAGATTGAAATTTTCCTTTTCCCCAATTCATCTTCCACCTCTTTCACGAGAGTTGCACTACAGTTTTTATTTTGTGGATCGAGTTTGTCCCAGGTCCTCCATTTGTCGCTACCATTTCTTGGATTCAAGTAGTGATGGATTGTTGTTTTGCCTTGTGCAATCATATCCTATTGGAGCTCCTCCCTGTCTGGATTTTCCATTCTGGGTTCTTGTTGCCAAGAATGCTCCCAGAATCTGGCAGTTTGACCATTTCTGACTTCCCAGAAGCTGTGTTTATGAATCCAGTTCTTGTTGTGCCAGGCGAGATTTCAGACGGTTGATCCCTCCCTTGTTCCCATGAGTCTAATTCGGTCTTTATCATTGATGTTCGGGGCATACTTGACCTTCCATAGGTTTGCCCATGGTATTGATTTTCCCTTACCCATCTCCACCAGAGTTTTGCCCCGTAGGCTTCATTAGTTACCTGTAGGTCTTGTAACCCCAGGCCGCCTTTGCCTTTTGGTCGATAGACCTTCTCCCAGGCTACCAGGGCCCATTTCGTTTTATTTTCAGCACCCCACCATAGGAAATCTCTTTGAATGGCTCTTATCTTTTGAAGTATTCCTTTGGGAGCAAGGAATACTAACATCATATACGTTGAAATTGCTTGTAGGACCGCTTTGGTGAGGATAAGCCTCCCTGGTAGGTTGAGAACTCTGTAAGTCCAATTTTTTACCCTCTCCTGCATTTTGTTGATCACTCCTTCCCACATTGCAATGTTGCAAGATCTGTCCGTCAGGGGGATTCCCAAGTATTTCATTGGGAGTGTTTTCGTTCAAACCCCAGAATGTTGGCTAGGTTCCTTTGGATTGCATGATTAGTGTTGAAGAAATAGATCATTGATTTGGAGTGGTTGATCTCCGCCCTGAGGCTTCCCCAAAGTCTTCTAAAATTATTTTATAGGTTTTTTCTTCCTTGACCGTGGGTGTGCCATGGAGAAGGGTGTCATCAACAAACTGTTGGTGTGTGGAGGTTGGACAATCTTCTAAGGGTTTGATTCCTTTTAGTCCCCTACTGTAGTTTCACTTTTTATACTTTTGTTGACCCCTTCCATCATCATAATGAATAGGAAGGGGGACAACGGGTCTCCTTGTCTAATGCCTCTTGAAGGCCAGAAGGGTTTTGTTGGGGCTCCATTAATTAGGAGCGAGTAGCTTGTCATTGAGACTAGATTGACAATCCAGTTGATCCAGTGTTGTTCAAACCCAAAGGCTTCCAAGGTTTTGGCCATGTAGTGCCAACTAATCTTTTCATAAGCCTTTGCTAGGTCAAGTTGGATTATCATCCCCCCTCTCCTTTGTATTTTTAGCGTGTGTATAAGTTCATGGGAATGGATGATGTTATCCAGTATTTGTCTTCCTTCTACGAAACCCGCCTACTCCTGTGAAATCAGTGTGGGTAGAAGTGGTTTCAGTCTATTGGCTATGACTTTGGAGATTATCTTGTAAACAACATTGAATAAATCTATCAGACTGTAGCGATCTGGGGTCCTTGCTTCATTTTCTTTTGGGATTAGAGTGATCATTGTAGCATTTAACGCTTTTAAGACGGAGGYCGAACGTATAGAGTCTTCCACCACCCCATAARCATCATGTTTAACCACTTCCCATCAGGCTTTGAAAAAATCCACTGTGAAGCCATCTGGGCCTAGGGCCTTTCCATTGGGCATCTCCTGGACCACTTGGTCGATTTCCTCTTTTTTTATGGGTTTGTTTAGATTGATATTTTGTTCCTCTGTGACCATCCCGGGGATGTGTTGAGTAATCCTTTGTATGGCCTCAGTTCTCTCTTGGTTGGGTTCCTTGGCTATCCTCTAGAAGTGGTTGACCAATGTATTTTCAATTTCCTTATGGGATTCTCTTTCGATCCCATCCTGATCCCTAATTTTCAGGATTTTGTTGCGGGTTCTTATTGCAATGGTGGTTCTATGAAAAAACTTGGTATTCTTCTCCCCTTCCTTTAGCCACCTGATTTTGGACTTTTGGCGCCAAAGAGTTTCTTCCTACTTGCATCTTTCTTCCCATTCCTGTGTCATTTGGATCTCTTCTCTTTTTCGATCCTCTGTGCAACCCTCGTCAATGCAGAGTTCCTGGAGTGTCCTCATTCTATCCTCAATATTTTTTTTTCTCTTGTTTTATGTTCCCAAAGATTTTCTTGTTCCACTCTTTGAGTTTGTGTTTGATGTACTTGAGTCTCTTAAAAAGTTTGAACATCCTTGTCCCTTGATCTAGTAAATCCTCCCACCACCATTGGTTGATGTTCTCCTTGAAGGTGGGATGTTTGATCCAGAATTTCTCAAATCTAAAACGTTTGTTCTTCGGAGTGGTTTGGAAGTTTGCTTCCAATTGGACTGGCCAATGATATGAACCCCCCCATGGCAGGATGTTGCAATCTAACATTAGTCCTTGCAAAATGATGGATTCTGACACCAGGAATCTATCTAGCCTTTTAGCTACTTGGTATTGATTACTTCGTTTGTTATTCCAGGTGAACTGGCCATTGTTGGTTCGGATGTCTACCATTTCCATTGCATCAATGAAAGCTGAGAATTCTTCCTTATCTTTGTCCAGTCTCTTGGTGCCCCCTTTTTTCTCCACAAGTGTCGTCATTATGTTGAAATCCCCTGCCAAGATCCAGTGGAGGTTGCAGGATCTAGCTTTTAGATTTTATAGGTCTATGAGCATTCTCCTTTTTTCCTCCAACCTCTGGGGACCATACACATTGGTGCATAGAATCACCTCGGTGTTACCTATGATTTGCATGTTAACCGAGAGTGTGTGTCTCGTAGCTTAAGTGATTGTGGGTTCCATAAGGTGAGTATATCGCCTGCCATCTGTCGGCCTTCGACAACCAACATCTGGTGCTTGCTCCATTGTTTTTCACTGATTGTTTCCATTCTGTCTATAATGCATTTGTCTCTTGAATGAAATAGAGGTCAGGTTGTTCCTTCCTCGATCTATTTTTAAGTATTATTTTCTTTCATGGGTTGTTTAGGCCTCTTATATTCCATGTGATAATATTCATTTAAACATGTGGGGGCGAGTTGGGAAGAGTTTTTTTATATTACCTGAATTTATTAGCAGAGCTCCTAGTTCTTGTAGGGATGCGTTGTTTGATTTCCTTCCTTTCTTCCACCTCGTCTTCTTGGGTGAATGTTGTGGGTTTCCCTCACCTGCTTTGATTCCTAGGTGTCCTATCTCACCATGCGCACGCTTAATCCCTATGTATTTTTCTTCCTCCCTTAGAAGGAAAAGGTATTGAATACAGTCTAGTTTCTCCGCTGGCACATTGTCTACTCCTTGCTTTTTCCATTGCTCTAGTATGTCTGGGAGATCTATGTCTTCCCTTTCCACAATGTCTCTGAGATCAAGATCTTCCGTGCCTACCTCGCTTGGTGTCATCTCCGAATCTTCGTTTTCCTCCTGCATTAGGGCATTCGCGTCTTTGATTCCTTCTTCCATAGGACTTGCGCAACCTCCATGTTCTCTCTTATTGCCTGGAATATCGGTGTTCTTCTGCGTTGCTTGTTCCCTAGCTACTCTATCTTTTGTATTTTCCTTTCCTCCTTCTTCCCCTTGGTTAGCCATGTCCCACCCTTCTATTCTAGTCTTGGCTTTCGGGTTGCTTTCTATTGGGGCTTTGTTTGTTTTCTTGTTTTCTTTGTTCCTGTGGTTCGGTTTTACAAACCCGTCCTCATCCTGCTGTGCTTTGGTGTTTTTCGTTTCTTGTTTTTTATTGAGCAGACATTCTCTGATTAAGTGTCCATGTTCATGGCATCTTATGCATCTAAAAGGGATCTGCTTGTAATCGATGTTTTGTATCCATTCCTCATCCCTGAATTCTAGGCTTATGGCTTCCGGGAGTGCCCCCGACACATCCATCTCTATGCAGATCCTTGCTTAGGATGTATATCTCTCTTTTAGGGTTGCTTCCGATGTCTTAACATATTTTCCAAGTTTGTTCCCGATTGCTTCGAAGGTGGACGACAACCAGTAGTCTAGTGGTAAGGAGTAAAACCTCAGCGAGACTGGGAAATTTTTAAAGGTCTCTTTCTCTGGAGAGAAGTTTTCCTTCCATGACCACATGTACAACCCTGTTGATGCGTGGAAATATGCCCCCCCCTCAAAGAATTTATCCCTGTCCCCTAGGTTCATGAAGACTACTGTGAAGAATCCTTTCGAACCTAGGTGGAGTTCCACCTCTCCACTTGGCTTCCATTGATATTTTATCCAGTTGCGCAACATTCTTTCTGTGGGCCACAACCCCATGAACTTGCAGATTAGTGCATGCATCTTCATCTTGGCCCAATAGAGTTGTGTTTGTGGGTCTTCCAGTATAACCTTGGGTATTATTGTTGTTTTAGGTTTGCATGGATTGCGCCCCTCTGCCCCGCTGGAGTTCACCGTTTCCTACGCAACCTTTTGGGCTTCTCTAGTTTCCTCCCCCACGCGGTCCCTTTTTTCCTGGTTGCTCTCCTGGTTCTTTTATGATCCTGATCTCGAGGTGCTCGTCAACGATTCTTTGAAACCAACGCCCCCATGGGCCTTTCCCCTTGTCCACCACTACCTCCTTGTATGATGGGGTTCCAGTCCCACCCCCTTTGGTAACCATTATGTTCTCTGTTGATACCGTGACTATCAAACCCTAAATTCATGTGAACCAATTCCAAAGTCTTTGTATTATTCCAATAACAAAAATGATTACAATAGTAGCATACAATCTTTTTCCAATCTTTGAAATCTCTATTTACAAGCTATTTCATTTGTATGGTCCTCTATCCAATTTCTCTACTCTCAATCCTTACGAATTACACTCGGTGTCAATGGTGATAAAGGACTACAATCTCGATGAAGTGACAAAGGTTATAAAGGTTCCCTAATGGTTCCAAGGTCGATCTTTATGTACTCCACTCCATCATAGGGATTATGTTGACCTCAAATTGGGTTATCCAACCATTGTGTCATTCATTCTATCCATTGTTCTTACATTCATGTTGATTGTGCATTAT
>ML777220.1:178594-190093 GCA_009831015.1 Picea engelmannii | reverse complement strand
AACCAGGGAACTGAAAACATCGATTTTTATATAAAAAAAAGTACTATATTTGTCATGATATGATTGGACAAGGGATTGGAGGTCTTATTGTCGGCGTCGCTATTCCCAATGTTATATATGTTGGCATATCCAAAGTATTTGATCGTATATGGTCTTTTTTGAATCATATATTTTGTTATGCATTCATCGATGGTGGATTAATGCTAGCATTAATTTGAATGTTTGGTTTAGCATTTTATGCTAGGTAAATTTATGGCAATGTTTGATATGGTGGCATATCCAAAGTTTGGCTTTCCAAAACATTTTGTGGTGTTCGAACTATTGATACAAAAAATATAATTTTTCTTTTTGGGATAAGTCCGAGTCCTGCTACATTGAATTTTTTTCTTAAATGTTTACAGTGCATTTCTGACAGACTTAAATGTTTACCTAACAGGCTTGGTAGTGTTGAATGGTTACTTAACAGGTTTGTTACAAGACATTTTCTTCTATTTTTAAAAATTTTATGCTCCAGCGGCGTTGTTGGTTCGGTGGTCCATGCTTGCTTTTTGCATGCCACTGATTTCTTATTTGCATGTTGTCGTTGTTCTTGCTTGCCTGTTCGTGTTGTTGCAGTTTGGATGTTTGGGTTTCTGCAATCGCGATTGGAACATCATTGTTCCTNGGGGGGGGGGTTGTTGCTTGCTACTTTCTTCGTTGTATGTTGTTTATTGTTGCTTGATTCGACTTTGCAGGGTATCAGTCCTGTGCCTGCAGTTGGGCCTTTTAGTGCTTCATAGTTGGGTTCTTGTTTGGTGCTTGTTCTTGTTTGGTCGGGGTTTGAAAATGTTGGGATGTTGCATCTGCGATTGGATCTTTGTTCACATTTTATTTTGCACTGCAGTTTTCATAGAATACTATTAAGATAAAATAACAGACTAAAGAATTGCAGGCGGTGTAAATTGCATATGTTACGCGTTGAAGCAAAGTTTGTTGGCCTCAAAATATATTTCATGGTTGTCGATGCTTTTTACATGGATTCTGTGTTACTATGGTTTTATAGTTATGACAATGGCTTTTGTTGTGTGGGAGATATAGATGTTCTCTCCATTTTACTTTCCTGTTGTAAACTGCGTTTGACTCTAGTTTTTCGCGTTTATGTGGTCATTCCGAGCGACCGTCGTTCGGTTGCATAGTTGGCCACTTTTATGGACGCAGCTTTGTGAATAGGTTCTATCAGACTATGACAGGTCGTGTTCGGTGTATACATTAGCTTTCCCGAATTAGTTTTCTTTAAAAGAATCCTAGGTAGAAGAGAATGCAATTTATGAAATTATAGGTTTCCTGTACCGCGGAGCCATCATCCCATACTTATCCAGTTTTTGCATCGCGGGTTGACGGGGTAGGCGGCTGAAAATTGACAATCGGAGAGTTCCGCGATATACAAATTGACAATCGGTCAGCAACGAGAGTTTCGCGATCATTCTGACCGACCGTAGTTGGGTTCCATACCTAGCCAGTATTATGGACGCACCTTCGCAAATAGGTTGTATCGAACTATGGTGTATACATTAGCATTTCTGAATTAGTTTTCTTTAACAGTAGGGATCCTGGACAAAAAACATTGAAATTTATCAAATTATAGGTTTCCTGGACATCATAGATTAAACATAGGAAATATGTAATTTTATAGAGTAGATATATACAGCCTGCATGGAGTCGTCATCCCATACTTAATCAATTTTTGCATCACGTGTTGTCAAGGTAGGCGGCTGAAAATTGACAATCGGAGACTTCGGCGATATAGAAATTAACAATCAGACTTGCAGACTATTTGAATTTGAAGGCCGTCATGTCCAAAAAAGTTAACATTGTCGAAATGGTTTACTTTACGTGCGTTTTACATACCCTGGTGGACAAAAAACACACAAAAAAAAATAGTGAGCATTTTTTGGATCGCGGGTTCTTGGGATGGCGGGCTCTAGGTTCGATCCTTGTTGTTTCGTGTCCTACAAATAGCACAGATAGTTCCGCGATATACAAAATGAAAATCGGGCTTGCACACTATTTGAATTTCAAGGGCTCCTGCAAAACAACTATCATTCTCGAATTACTTTTCTTTGCGTATGTTTTACATACGCTCGTGAACAAAAACAAAACAATAGTAGTAATATATGTTACATAGGGCTCCATCCCCGCTACCTTCTGCGCTTCCCAATACACATTAAATATGATTTGAAAAGTTAAAACCGAGCAGACAGGTTTGAAAAGATGGGCTTTAATAACTGGAAAGTTCGAGGACATTTCCAATTAAAATGAATAGACAGGCAAATATTATGGGATCTAGTAATTTGTTTTTGCCTGCATTTTAAATTTGCGATTTTTTTTTTCCTTGTGCAGTTTTAGTTTTCTTCAAAGCTTCAGCATAGTTCACAAACGTGTCGGTGACAAAGACCTTGATGTCAAGTCCCTCTTTAATATTGTGCATTTCGAAATGATGGGCTTTAATAAATGGAGGACATCTTCCATTAAAATGAATAGACAGGCGAATATTATGGGATCTGGTAATTTCTTTTTGCCTACATTTTGAATTTGCGAAATACTTTTTATTTTTTTTGCTTGTGCAGTTTTAGTTTTCTTAAAAGCTTCAGCAAAGTTCACGAACGTGTCACCCACAGAGGCCTTGACGTCATGTCCCTCTTTAATATTGTGCATATCTTAGATGTCATATTTTAGAATTTGCTCGAATATGGGAATTTTAATATGTGTTGGTAGTCACTATTGAGCGTACATATTCAAAAAGATTGGAATTCATAAGTGAAAATATCGAGAACATATGTCATTAAAACGAATCAACACAAAATCTACGGCAGACCATCCAGCCTTGTTTTTAAATACTTATTGCCATTTCTCTCTATGATCAAAGAGTTGCACTTTAGGGTTCCTTCATTCTAATGTTCCTGGTCATGCACATGTAAGACAACTTAGAGATGTGATTGACGAGCAGATGAAAGAATAGAGCCTGGTTTTATGTGATGTGAGCTTTGAGTTTAAAAAAAACTCTGTTATACAAAGAGAAACTCAGAGAGGACGAAAAAAATAGAGCAAGTATGTTCTGGTTGGTGTTATCCCTGTGTTCGATGCTTTGGTTCGTTGAAAATGCTGGCTGGAGATTTGTTGGTTGAACTTTTTTGTTTTATTGCTGGGAATTGTAATGGATTTTGAAGTCGAGTGCAAAATAGTTCTTCATTTAAGTATATAGCTTCTTCCAACAACACAGATTTGGCAACTGTATCGATTTGTACAGATTGTGCAAGTATTTGTCTACCTCAGAGGTGGGTAGAAGAAACTGTATGGATGGATAAAATGACATTTTATCACTGCAAAAGTTTCTATTTCATAGTATGATGACCTCCATGTGGGTTTGGTAGCCAACTTGACAGAAAGCTATTTTCTTTGTGAAAGTTTGTTCGGTTTCCTCTGGATGTAGTTGCAGACTTTACATATTTTGCGTCACCTCTGAACATTCCAGACCTTTCTATGGGCCGCCATATCTCCATGGCTATGAAGAAATATATATTTTGATGCCATCTGCAACATTTGATACACTTGCCAAACTTGTTCTGGTGCATTCTGCAGCATTTGATGCACTTGCCACACCTCTATTTCCCAAAGAAGTTATGTACCTCAACAGAGTTTCTTTTTGCATCTGGGTTGGACGTTCCTTCCAATTTATTGTAATAAAGCAAAGAAGTTCCACATACAAATCCTCAGGCGGGCTTCTCAACCAAACAGACGATCGAATATAGGGAGAATACCAGTCACTACGTACTTGAATTATTTTTCGTTGCTTTAGTTGTTGTGACATAGAACGACTCCTTCCACTTTGAAATTGGCCTGAATGGCATTTGTAAGTTGTCTCGGATGTCAAGGGTCAGGAACATTGCAAGCAAAGAACCTTAAACCCCAACTTTTCGACAGCGGAGGGAAATTAATACTTGACAAAGAATGGAATGTTGAATAAATAGGCATTGCAAGCAGGCCATATTTGGAAGAGAGAAGATATTCAAAAAAGTGGGATAGATTTACTTGGCAGCACCAATTAAGTACAAAACTGTGAAGAAGCTTCATCAATGTACATATTTTAAATTGGTCGACGGTAGACAAAATCGCAATCGTTGTCGAAAATAACCTCGGCTGTATTTTGTAACCCACCTTATTTGAATATAGAATAATTTCGGTTTATTTTTTAACAGTATTTTCCAATTTCTGGTATTTTTTTTAATTGTATTTTCTACCTTCTTCCCCTGTGTGGTTAAACATGAAATACAAGGTTTTGTTTTTGCTTCCCAGTACTTCAATCTAAATAAAACCTGGCATGTTCTTTGTTTACATTTTACATGTAAGAATATTTATTCATAGGCCATACTTATGTGGCGGCGGCCCTGTATTTAAAGAAAGAAATTGGAGGACCCGTCCTGCTCCCATTCTTCGGGTTCTATGAATAGAATTAATAATTAGTAATGACAAGGTGGTTGAAATGTTGACACAATGTTCAAGTGAAGTTTGTTGGATATATTGCAACTTCTTCTATTTGATAATATCTATGCATATACACTAATATCAGTAGTATTGGAATAAATACAAAAAAACTTCCTCTTCGGCAAAGCTTAGGCAATTATGTTTGGGTTTGTTGTATTAAACAACTACATCCATTGTTCTGGCATATACATCTTCCAGCCTAATAACTTCCGTGATCTGCAATTTATGCTTTAATTACTTAAAAGTCACAACAAATTTTGATTGCATTTAATTTAATTTAGATATTGATGTTTATGGAGAGTCGGCATTTGTTGATCTCATTGCAACGAATACAAGATGAATAGGTGATAAGGATTTTATGTCGTTGAGACCACAATGCAAATTCATGTTTCTTGTTGCGCTATGTACATGTTGCAGTCAAAAGTTTTGAGCTTCCAACGAAATTTGCAAGCCGAAAACCATATTGCAGATTGGGAGATCATTTGCATTTGAAACAACCAATCCATTAATATATATTACTATGAATACTATTCAGATAAATATGAAAACTTTGTTCATTGATAGATGCTAGTATGAAAACTATTGAAATAGATATCATAACTTTGTCTTGGCCAATACTTGCCCAGTTATCTGGGCACCAGGCCCCGAGTTCGCGGTACCCAACACCTATGTCCCATGTTTCGTCATATACATGTTGCAGCAAAACAATGTCAGTGATTTGTTCCTTTCCATACTTGACCAATTTTATGCTCGTTGTTGCAGGGTCGGCGCTTGCGAACCCAGCTGCTTATCGTTCTGTAATATACATCTTGCACTGAAAAGATCTGTGATCTACAATTTCACCATGGGTTCCTCGTACACATCGACTTCGTTGAAAGTATCTGTTGTTGCTTTCCATCCCTAGAAGCTTCGCATCCTTCCTGATATACATCAACAATGCTCTTACTAGTGACAAGTGGACAAAGTGGTACGAAAGATACCTCTGTCATCTGCAATTCATGCTTTAACATCTTCATCTATATCCTCGCATGACGGATCCGACCGAGCGTTGTTCCTTTCCATACTTAGCCAATTTTATGCCCATCCTTACGGGGTCGGCGCTTGCAAACCCTGATGTTCTTCTGCGAGATACTTAGTTCTTTTTCCCTTCTCTTGTTCCCGTATATTATCTACAATTCCACTACCAACACCTCCATCCCTTTTCCCTTATTTTCTTCCCATGTATTATGGGACTATAAAATATGGACATGATATTCTATAAAGCATGCACAAATTCCGCATTCCATACCTAGCGACATTTTCGATCGCAGGTTCTCGGGCGCGCAGGTGAGCTCAAAAATGGGGCTCCATTGTTCTGTAGCCTACAAATAGCACCCAAAATTCCGCGATATACAAATTGACAAGCGAATCTGCACGCTGGTTGAGTCAACATTGCACTTCTATTGTTCAGTGTCCTCCAAACAGCACTCCAGTTCCGCGATATAGAAATTGACACACGGAATGCAGAAATGGTGGAGCACAGATTGTCATTATTTACGTATGCTAATCCCTGTGAAGTATCTAACAGTATCTAAAAATTTATTTAGAATACTAAATTGGCACTTATTAGTGACAACTGGACACAGAAGTACAAAACAGTTGGAATTGCAGTCTCTACAATATACAAATTGACTACCGGACATCGTCCGCTCTTTCGTCTTACAAATTATGCATTCAAATGTTCGGAGCAATACAATTAGAAGGTATGGACCTCGCCTCCTCTACGAATACCTTCTTAGCCTGTTTTGGAACCTCCTTTTGGAGGGTTCACGAAATATGCAGCTCCAGCGTTGGCGGGTTGGCATATCTTTATTTCCATCTATACAATCAGACGACAAATCCGACCGACCATTGTTGTTGTCAATACTTGGCCAATTTTATGTCCACGGTTGCCGCGTTGGGACCAATTTCAGTTCCATGTATATCCTCACATGGAGAATTGAATTGGTAGCTGTTCCTTTTCATACCTACCGACATTTCTGATCACGGGTTCTCGGACGGGCGGGCTCAAAATTGGCCCTCCATTGTTGTGTGTGTTACAAATAGCACCCAAAATTCCATGATATACAAATTGAGAAGCAGAGCTGCGGACTGGCTTACTCGACATTGCAATTCTATTGTTCTGTGTCCTCCAAATAGTCCTTCAAGTTCCGCAATATACAAATTCACACACAGAATGCAAGGCTGGCGGGGTGGAGATTGCCATTGTTTATGGATACTAATCCCTATGAAGTATTTAATAGAATCTAAAATATTATTTTCAATACTAAATTACCTCTTAGTACTGACAACTGGACACAGGTGCGGGTTCCGACATCATCCACTCTTCCGTGTTACAAATTATGCATTCAAATTATTTACTCTGGTACTCCGCAATATACAAATTGACTACCAAGTTCACATCTTGTATTCAAAATTTCTCTACTCTACAATTCCACCGCCGACTCCTTTCTCCTTTTTCCCTTTTCTTCTTCCCCTGTATTATGGCTCTCATTATCTCCATGTATATAATCACACCTTAGGCAATTTTATGTCCACAGTTGTTGGGTTGGCAATCTACAATTATATCGCGTGCTCCTCGAACTTGCAAGCTTCACTATACCACAGTTGACAAATGTGCTTCCTAATATACATTTGCTATGCTCTTACTAATGACTCTTACAAGTGACAGTTGCACACAACAATACGAAACAGTTTGCATCAAGCCATTTGCAACATAGAAATTGACTACCGGATTCTGACATTGTCCCCTCTTTCGTGTTACAGATTGTGCATTCAAATGTTCTGAATAATACAATTTGACCATCCGGACCTCTGACCCTATTTTGGATCCTCCTGTTCACGGATTCACGAAATCTAAAATTCTTAGTCAGTGTTTCAGGTTAGCGCATTCGAAGTCTGCTGCTTCTTCTTCCCTTATATGCATATTGCACTCAAAATTTCCGTGATTTACATTTCCACCGCGGACTCGTTGGTCATTTTTCCATTTTCTTCTTCCCATGTATTATCACTTTGTGGTTATATACATAGTCGCTTTTCTATAAACACGGGTTCCAGCGTTGGCGGGTTGAGATATCTTTATCTCCATCTATATAATCACACGACTCCTCCGACCGACTGCTATTTCTCTCCATACTTAGCCAATTTTATTGCCACGGTTGGCGGGTTACGCGTATTGCAATCAAAAAGTTCTAAGACATATAATTTGACCCTGGCGCCCTCACCTTCAGTAGTTGTACCTTGCAACCCTATTTTGTAGCGGTTTTTTTCCCCTGCCCGCGACCTCTGTACTTTCTTGCTATGCAATTAGAAACCTTTGATGCTAACAGGTCACCATGCAGGAACCGTCAACATTGTCATTAATGGGCGAAAAACTTGCGGAGATATCCCATTATTACGCATTAAACCAAGATGTGTGGAAACTTATTTTGTCCCTTCCGATTGTTCATCTCCAACACGCGTCATCGTGTTGGGTCGCTCAAGAAATCTCCAATGCTTAATCGCTCATTGCAATATCCACCATGTTCACATTTCTATATATGCAATTAGTAGTGTTTAATGTTAACAATGCATCATGCAACAGCTGTCCAGATTGTCATTAATCAAGGAAAGTCTCGAGGACATCTCCCATTCACACGCTTTTGACCAAAATTTGCGCAGGGTTATATTAGCCTTTCCAACCTTTCATTTCATTTATCGTCTGGAACAAATAAATGTCTTTGTAGACCTATGGCAGCGGGTCGACAATAATTTTGTGGAGATATAGTAAATATGTTCACAAAAGAGGACCAAAGATTCCAGTGGTCCAGGGCATACTTTTACTATTCATCTCGTTCTGCCCAGAACGAAGTGATTTGGACCTCCGGAATCGCTTGTGCAGGTTGTGTCCCTGAGGTTTTTGACTGTACAGAGGTGGTCTCTTGGTGCACCGAAAAATATATTCCAGGCCAAAGAATTATTCCACTGCGCGACCATTCTCTTGTTTCTTTGTCACCTCAGCTCTTCCGCGAGATGTTGAAATTGTCGAAACCAACATTAACGTTCAGAGGACAAGACTGCAAGCAACTTCTAGAAAAACATCATAACGGGTTGGACATCTTAGCTGACTTCCTCGAAGACTCGACAACATTTCCTGAAGATATCACAAGGCTCCAGGTAAGTTCCTTTAGAAATCCATTCCGGGAAATTGCTTGGTTGTTTACAAGAATAACGGGATAGGCATCCACATCAAGCATTTCCCATATAATTATTTATATTTTGTATTTCACAGTCAAGGAACAATACATTTTCAATTGGGGAAAGCTAATCTCCATTGAACTCTGTTCCCAGTTGTCACGATTCAAAGAATCGAATAAATTTTATATGTCATCCTACTTGATTTTTGCAATTGTGTATTGCTGCCCGT
Source organism: Picea engelmannii (assembly GCA_009831015.1). Classification (NCBI taxonomy): domain Eukaryota; kingdom Viridiplantae; phylum Streptophyta; class Pinopsida; order Pinales; family Pinaceae; genus Picea; species Picea engelmannii. The sequence goes on along the minus strand of ML777220.1, from coordinate 181,128 downwards.
TTCCAAAACTTTCTCTTTCCAATCAAATAAATTGTGGATTCGACCCAGTAACATTCTGGCACGACGCCCTGTGGAGACACAAGGCCTCCCATTGTTTTTATGAAGTTTTTAATGGTTTTGTCTCAGTTTTCAAAGATGTATTGTTAGGCAAGGATGCTCCATGGATGTCTAGCCACGCAAGCAAGTTTTTGAACAAGAAGGGCACACTTGAGCAAAAGGAAAATCACAGTCTCCTCATGGTCTTTGTCTCTAAGGAAAATCTCGCCTTCCTTCCATGCCACATCACAGACAAGATGTTTGTTGCAGAAATAACAAGGCAATACAACCACTGGTTGCATTTTTTCCATCACAAGAAAAAAAAATAGTTCATTCCTCTGCCCTGGAAAGTCGGAGACTTCGTGTGTAGAAACATCAACAAGATTGACGAGTTTTCTGCCCATTTCAAGAAATTGAACCTAACGTACGCTGAAAGGCTAAAAGGGTTTGACCCCAATGGCATTTTTGGAGAACATTTACTAGGTGTTGGCTTTAACACCTCTTTTATCCATAGACACCTGACCCAAGACAGGGACAGTGTCGACAACAATCCTAGTTTTGCCCATTGTGATGCAGAGACATTGCAAAGCGCAACTGAATTGTACAGACAACATGGTAAAGTACCTGGTGAGAAGAGTACCCAATCCCTCGCCAGCACTCCCAAGAGCATGACACCACAGAGCGTCGCTTCGACAGTCCATCCCAGTAAGAAAGCAACCCAGAAATCTTCGAACAGAGGAGGAGATAAGAACCCTCCTCGCATAAATATTGATAGTTCTCACAAAGTTCCACTAACGAAGAAGAGAAAAAAAAATGCAGGCCATGCGGAGGAACCCAAAATTGACAATGGAAAACTGCAAATTGAAATTGAAGATGAGCAGATGCAAAAAATCGGAAAGAAGGCCAATGATTTGCTTGAACATTTGGAGGCGAATTTAAAAAATGAACATCTTTTCTGTCATCAGGTGCTGGACCCTTTTGCCAACTATGCCCTGAACACATCGGAACTAAAAAGAAGACAGGAGAAACTCCCCTCCCCAAAGCGCACCAAAAAAGTAAAAGCATGCTGGCAAAAAAAATTTGAGACCCTACACCTCATTGTCAAATCATGTAAACAAGTCATATCAGAAAAGGAAAATTTATTCACAAGCCTGCTCCAGATGGACTTAGCCAGAACTACCAATGAGGTTCAAGATCCAAACTTAATTCTAAAATCCTTTTCAGTCACCAAAGAAGCGTTCCAGGAACAAGTTGATATTTTAAAGGGGTTGTCTTTCGAAAAGTTTTACGGCATACTTGAACATCGTATAGATGAGCACGAGCGTTGGGTACTAGACTATGCCTCACACAATGAAGAAATTGAACAAAGTCTACATAGTATTTCAATGGATCCAAGGAAATTAGAAAATGACCTTTACGACATAGAGATCCGGGATGAAATCAACACAGCCTCCATGAAAAGCTACATCGAATAATGGTTCCAACTCGGAATGGAAAGCCTCGTCCAGGAAGGGAAACAACCGATCAACAGGAGTCCACTGCCCATCGACAATAGCAACAAAAACACATCGGCTTCATAGCAAGTCTATACTGCCATCTTGTTTTATTTATCATTCCAGTTTAAGTCTATGTTGTCATCTTCTTTTCTTTACCAATCCACTTATGTCCTCTTTAAATAGAAAACTGTAACCAAAGACTCATAAGTTCCAATTTCTTCTTTTAAGGGCTTCCTCTCTACCATCGCACACTTCTTTCGACATTCATAATTCTTCTACTTATTTCTTTTTATGGTTCGCGGGAGCCCCAATCCCAGTCTATATGACAAACGCATTTAAATTTCCACAAACATGTAACATACATTATTAATTTTTGTTAAATTTCAAAGAAAACTGATTCGAAAATGTCCTTATTGTATACTAAACTTTGGGTTTCCAGGAACCTTCTTGTTTGTTCCAAAGAAAACTAATTCGGATATGTTACATTTCTTGTCTCCTATTATATGCTAATTTTCGGGTCTTCAACGACGTTGATGGTTTAAATGTTGATGTAATTTCTTGATATATGTAACAACCATTATTTATTTTATAATAATTTTCTATAGTTCGCAAGCCCGCTTCTCAATTTGTATATCGCGGAACTATCGATGGTTTTTGTAGGGCACGAAACAACAGAGGCCCATTTTTGAAACTGCCACCCCGACAACCCGTGATCCAAAGACTCGCTAATTATGGAATGAGCAATCCGTCCATGCTCTATAAAACACATGCAAAGAAAACTAATTCTGCAATGTTATATCTTTTTTTTCCAAAAAAAACCCTTAGTTTTAAAGTAAAGTAATTCGGTGCAACAGATGTTATTACTATTATATTATATAACAAACATTAATAATTTACGGTAAATTTCTATAGTCCGCAACTACGCCTCTCATTTTGTATATTGCGGAACAGTCGGTGGTATTTGTAGACCACGAAACATCAGACACCCAATTTCCAGCACGC
>ML777220.1:100469-135430 GCA_009831015.1 Picea engelmannii | reverse complement strand
ATCTTTATGTACTCCACTCCATCATAGGGATTCCCTTGACCTCAAATTGGGTTGTCCAACCATTGTGTTGTTCATTTTATCCATTGTTCTTACACTCATGTTGATTGTGCATTATAGTATGTGTATTTGATTTGTCTATTGTGGTTGTGATGCACAGTAAAACATTGGGTCAAGTAATCTTGCAAATAAACCTAAGTGTCTAAACATTAATCTAATAAGGTAAGTCAAATTTTTACTATCCTATTTGAGTTGCATTTTGTCACCATTATCTTGATGCAATGATATAAGGTCTATAGGAAGTTGTTTCATATCCTACCTTACTATTATGCCATTGTTTCTCATGATCCACATTGCAATGGATTCATGTTGTGCCTATTTTAGATATGTTTTCCATTTTAAACATTGGAATAATAAATTTTAAGCATTTAATTTTATAAATATAAATGAATTAATAAATTTTAAGCATAGAATTTTATAAATATAAATGGATTAGTCAATAATTCATATCTAGGTTATAATTGTTTAAACTCATCCTCAAAGTTTAAAAAATCAAGTATTTAATTAATTTAATTTAGTTAATAATAAATTCATCATGTAACTTAATAATTATTATTATGTTAATAACAAGTTTAATTTTATTTCTATTTATTAATTTTTATCTTATTCAATTATCATATACAATTTTAAAATCAACATATTATTATATTATTATTGATGTTTATTTAATTTTAAAAATTGTCAAATTAAAGAGTTGGTTGAAAATTTGTTTTTCCAAATATATATTCAAATAAAAATATTAAACAATCAATTAAGAAGAGATTTGTTGGTATTAGCCTATGTGAATCAAGGAAATTTTGACCTTTGTAAACCCATCAATTATCATTATTATTCTCTCCTAATTGGTTATCAATATACACCCTTTAGATTATATATGATGGGATATATACCATACAATATAAAAATGCTTTAGATCGAATGACTCCATGTCTATTCCCTAATTTTGGAAAAGCTAACCCTCTAAACTTAAAAAAATATATATTTTATTAATGTTTATTTAAATTGATTTTATTTGTCTAACAATTATTACCTTTACTTCAATTATTACCTTTACTTTTAATTTACAAGAGAAAAGTAAATTCACCATGAAACAAATTAACTACCATATTTATAGTAATTTTATTTTAATAGATATTTACTAATTTTAATCTTATTCATCCATTCTATATAAACAACTTTAAAACCAACATCATGCAACCAATTAACTATCATATTGATAGTAACTTTATTTTGATAGATATTTACTAGTTTTTAGCTTATTCATTATATAGACAATTTTAAACCAACATATCCATTATCAATTCTCAAAATCCTTGAATTCACTAGTTGGTTGAAAAAATCTCTCTATTTCTATTTCTATTTCTATATATATATATAAATAAATAAATAACAACATTGTGATATTAAATTATCAATTAGAAAGACACTTGTTGGTTATATATATATATATATATATATATATATATATAACACAATGTTATATTAAATAATTAATTAGGAAGACACCTTGTTGGTGTTGGTATTAGTTTATGAGATTCAAAGAAAAAAATAAGCCAATCAACTATTCACTTTAATTTGGTGTACTTCATATTTATAAGCTATTTTTTTTTTGTAAGTGAGTGTAAGAAGTTGTATTATAGCAGATAGGTTATGATACAAAAAAGGGGAGCCTCCTGGTACGTCTAGTAGGAAACCAGACAAGGGGTTCCCGAGTTGCGCATACTGATATATACGAGGGGTGGGACTGGTCTGCGACCAGGGGAAACCAGGCCAGTCCCATCATAATCATTTTGAAAAGGAAAAACAACATAGACATAAAAAGACAACAAAACAGACACAGAGACTGTGCACTAGGCCCCGGAGGCTAGTGGTCGAACTAACCAGACATCTAACTATTCAGTCGTCCAGGACAGTGATGTGCTTCTTCTCATCATCCACCATGTTCTTGTTATCCTCCTTCTGGGAGACTGTGTGAGTCTTCCTGATGTAGGCAGACGCACCGTGTCCATCGGATGGCATGATGTCCATGTGGTGGACATAGCGTAGATAGAGGTGAAATTGAGCATCCAAAAACTCCATCTTGGATTTCTGATCCTTCTCGACCTTAACTAATAGTTTGGTAATAGTTTCTAGGCTACTTAGGCGACTCAGGATTTCGTCCAGCATTTTCTTATGGACCGAGTTATCCTCCCGTCTGGCTTCTTCCATTTCTGAGCTTACTTTGTCGATCATCATCTTACTTAGCCATGTTATCTCCATTGTTTTGTGGTAGAGGGTTTCCCTAGATTGTGTGGCCTCCGGATTAGTTACCATGTCTGCTTCATGTGCCAATGCTTCCCAAGATTTGCCTTTGCATTTTTCTTTGATTTCCTTTTCCCAGTGGGTGATGGCCACTTTTCCTTTCAGCGCAACCAGAGTTTGGAAAGTGCTCTCTGCGTCTTTTTCCGCCTGCTCCATTCTTGACACCCATCGTGGACTATTCAGTACTTCCTTTCTAACAGGATTCCTCTTCCTGTGCATGCGCTTCATTCTCACCATCCTATTTGGTTTGTCACAACTCCTTTGTTGGTTACTCATCATGTACCTCACTTCACAGGGATTCTTCCTTTTCCTTCCCTTGTATATGTGGTAGCCCCTGCAATTGCGCTCCTTCTGTTTGTGGCTATTCTTGTTGTATTTACTCTTATTGATCTTCTCACGCTGTGATCTTGTCCTTCTAATCATGTCTTGTCTGTAGTGGTGATCCCTCCCTTCCTTTTTCTCGGTGGCGGTTCGTATGCTCAAGATGACTCGTCCTTTATCCCTCTGCGGATCTCTTCCCCTGCTCGCTTTAGATCCTACAGTGCAGCTCTTTGTACCTATAATTTGGCCTGGAGGGTCGATTTTGAAACCTGTTACTCCCTCCTGCCTTGCGTCACTTGTTGCATGCGGTTTTTCGTCTGTACTTTCCCTCGTGCTTTCCCCACAATTCTTTCTGTGGTAAGGGTCATGCTGTCGTACCCCCGCCGGATGTTTATGCTAATCCTGCATGGTCATTGATGATCGAGTGTTCGACATTCGTTTCCTTCTCGAGTCCTGCTTGCCTGTTGCCAGGCCTTGCACTTCCCTTCTCGATGTGACCTTCCTTGCTTAACCCACCTTCACAGTCTTTTGTTTCTAAGTGGATGCAATCTGTTATGAGTCGGTCATTCGGGAGGCTCTTCCAGGTAGTGTCTAGTTCTGAACCTTCCTTTCCAACCCCCTCGTTGGCTAGTCTGTCCTCCATGCCATTCGCTGACCTGCAAACCCAGCGCAACTCCACTGTGTTCAAAGTTTTTAGATGCTCCTGGATTTTTTGTAGGGAGAGAGCCAGGCGCCAGTTTCTCTGAACCTTACTCACTCTAGTACCATTCTCGAGTCTCTTTGTTGTATTGATGACCAGGGTGGAGTCACCTTCAACGATAGTGTCTGTCATCCTTTCATGCCTTAGGATTTCAAGGCCAAGCTCTAGGGCTCCAAATTTTGATGCGTTGTTGGTTAAGTTCTCCATACTCCCAGCATATAGTCGGATGATGTTACCATCATTGTCTCTAATCACCCCTCCCATCCCTGCCACTCCTGGGTTTCCTTTCGCCACCCCGTCAAAATTTAATTTGAGGAACCCTTGTGGAGGGGGGGTCCAGTTGTTGTCTCCTAGCTGGATTTGCGGATCCATCCCTACCGTTGTTGCACCCATCTTTTAGGTGAAATAACTCCATGATGCGGGAGTCCTAATTTGTGAGTTGTGTTGTTCCCTTCTTGCAGTTGCGACTCTGCATCGTTTCTCATATTTGTTAGATAATTGCATCCTTGAGCTTTCCTTCAGGTAGGATTTCGTTCATGAAGATGCGTCGATTCCTCTCCTTCCATATTTCCTAGATGATCATCCCCGATGTTAGGTTCCAACAGAGTTTCACCTTTTCATTTTCGTTGTAGCTCTCATTCCATTTGTTGATGGTTGTGCTGATGTTTCCCCTGACTCTATTGGATTGGCGGTAAATGCCTGTCGCCCAATCCCATAGCTCTGATGTGTAAGTGCACTCATCAAGGAGGTGATTGGTTGTTTCCTCCTTAGCTTGACAGAGGTGGCAACGTGAAGGGCCTATGTAACCCCTTTTCCTGAGGTTTTCCCAGGTTAGAATTCAGTTGTGGAGAACTAACCACTTGAACATTTTGATTTTTGGCCAATGGGGGTTGCTCCAGATATTTCCCCACTGTTGCGTCGGGTCCTCTTGAACTTCGTCTGCAATGTAAAACCATGCTTCTTTTAAGTTGAATTCCCCACCATTTTCCCTGCCCCACCTTAGTTGGTCCTCACCCTCTGAGATTCAAATTTTCCTTTTCCCCAATTCATCTTCCACCTCTTTCACAAGAGTTGCGCTACGGTTTTTATTTTGTGGATCGAGTTTGTCCTAGGTCCTCTATTTGTCGCTGCCATTTCTTGGCTTCAAGTAGTGATGGATTATTGTTTTTCCTTGTGCAATCATATCCTGTTGGAGCTCCTCCCTGTCTAGATTTTCCATTCTGGGTTCCTGTTGCCAAGCATGCTCCCAGAATATGGAAGTTTGACCATTTATGACTTCCCAGAAGCTGTGTTTATGAATCCAGTTCTTGTTGCGCCAGGCAAGATTTTAGATGGTTGATCCCTCCCTTATTCCCATGAGTCGAATTCGGTCTTTATCATTGATGTTTGGGGCATACTTGGCTTTCCAGAGGTTTGCCCATGGTATTGATTTTCCCTTACCCATCTCCACCAGAGTTTTGCCCCGTAGGCTTCATTGGTTACCTGTGGGTCTTGTAACCCCAGGCCGCCTTTGCCTTTTGGTCGACAGACCTTCTCCGAGGTTACTAGGGCCCATTTCTTTTTATTTTCAGCACCCCGCCATAGGAAATCTCTTTGAATGGCTCTTATCTTTTGAAGTATTCCTTTGGGAGCAGGGAACACTGACATCATATACGTCGAAATTGCTTGTAGGACCGCTTTGGTGAGGATAAGCCTCCCTGCCAGGTTGAGAACTCTGTAAGTCCAATTTTTTACCCTCTCCTGCATTTTTTTGATCACTCCTTCCCACGTTGCCATGTTGCAAGATCTGTCTGTCAGGGGGATTCCCAAGTATTTTGTTGGGAGCGTTTTTCGTTCAAACCCCAGAATGTTGGCTAGGTTCCTTTGGATTGCATGATTAGTGTTGAAGAAATAGATCATTGATTTGGAGTGGTTGATCTCCACCCCGAGGCTTCCCCAAATTCTTCTAAAATTCTTTTATAGGTTTTTTCTTCCTTGACCATGGGTGTGCCATGGAGAAGGGTGTCATCAACAAACTGTTGGTGTGTGGAGGTTGGACAGTCTTCTAAGGGTTTGATTCCTTTTAGTTCCCCTACTGTAGTTGCACTTTTTATACTTCTGTTGAGCCCTTCCATCATCAGAATGAATAGGAAGGGGGACAACAGGTCTCCTTGTCTGATGCCTCTTGAAGGCCAGAAGGGTTTTGTTGGGGCTCCATTAATTAGGAGCGAGTAGCTTGTCATTGAGACTAGATTGACAATCCAGTTGATCCAGTGTTGTTCAAACCCAAAGGCTTCCAGGGTTTTGGCCATGTATTGCCAGCTAATATTTTCATAAGCCTTCGCTAGGTCAAGTTGGATTATCATCCCCCCTCTCCTTTGTATTTTTAGTGTGTGTATAAGTTCATGGGAATGGATGATGTTATCTAGTATTTGTCTTCCTTCTACGAAACCCGCCTACTCCTGTGAAATCAGTGTGGGTAGAAGTGGTTTCAGTCTATTGGCTATGACTTTGGAGATTATCTTGTAAACAACATTGAATAAAGCTATCAGACTATAGCGATCTAGGGTCCTTGCTTCATTTTCTTTTGGGATTAGAGTGATCATTATGGCATTTAACGCTTTCAAGATGGAGTCCGAATGTATAGAGTCTTCCACCACCCCATAAACATCATGTTTAACCACTTCCTAGTAGGCTTTGAAAAATTCCACTGTGAAGCCATTTGGGCCTAGGGCCTTTCCATTGGGCATCTCCTGGACCACTTGGTCGATTTCCTCTTTTTTTATGGGTTTGTTTAGATTGATATTTTGTTCCTCTGTAACCATCCTGGGGATGTGTTGAGTAATCCTTTGTATGGCCTCAGTTATGTCTTGGTTGGGTTCCTTGGCTATCCTCTGGAAGTGGTTGACCAATGTATTTTCAATTTCCTTGTGGGATTCTCTTTGGATCCCATCCTAATCCCTAATTTTCAGGATTTTATTGTGGGTTCTTATTGCAATGGTGGTTCTATGAAAAAACTTGGTATTCTTCTCCCCTTACTTTAGCCACCCGATTCTGGATTTTTGGCACCAAAGAGTTTCTTCCTACTTGCATCTTGTTTCCCATTCCTGTGACATTTGGATCTCTTCTCTTTTTCAATCCTTTGTGTAACCCTTGTCTATGCAGAGTTCCTGGAGTGTCCTCATTCTATCCTCAATATTTTTTTTCTCTTGGTTTATGTTCCCAAAGATTTTCTTGTTTCACTCTTTGAGTTTGTGTTTGATGTACTTGAGTCTCTTAAAAAGTTTGAACAGCCTTGTCCCTTGATCCGGTAAATCCTCCCGCCACCATTGGTTGATGTGCTCCTTGAAGGTGGGATGTTCGATCCAGAATTTCTCAAATCTAAAAGGTTTGTTCTTCGGAGTGGTTTGGAAGTTTGCTTCCAATTGGACCGGCCAATGATATGAACCCCCCCATGGCAGGATGTTGCAATCTAACGTTAGTCCTTGCAAAATGATGGATTCTGACACTAGGAATCTATCTAGCCTTTTAGCTACTTGGTGTTGATTACTTCGTTTGTTATTCCAGGTGAACTGGCCATTGTTGGTTCGGATGTCTACTATTTCCATTGCATCAATGAAAGAAGAGAATTCTTCCTTATCTCTGCCCAGTCTCTTGGTGCCCCCTTTTTTCTCCACAAGTGTCGTGATTATGTTGAAATCCCCTGCCAAGATCCAGTGGAGGTTGCGGGATCTAGCCTTTAGATTTTATAGGTCTACGAGCATTCTCCTTTTTTCCTCCAACCTCTAGGGACCATACACATTGGTGCATAGAATCGCCTCGGTGTTACCTATGATTTTCATGTTAACCGAGAGTGTGTGTCTCATAGCTTAAGTGATTGTGGGTTCCATAAGGTGAGTATATTGCCTGCCATATGTTGGCCTTCAACAACCAACATCTGGTACTTGCTCCATTATTTTTTACTGATTGTTTCCATTCTTTCTACAATGCATTTTGTCTCTTGAATGAAACAGAGGTTAGGTTGTTCCTTCCTCAATCTATTTTTAAGTATTCTTTTCTTTAGTGGGTTGTTTAGGCCTCTTATATTCCATGTGATAATATTCATTTAAACATGTGGGGGCGAGTTGGGAAAGAGTTTTTTTATCTTACCTGAATTTATTAGCAGAGCTCCTAGTTCTTGTAGGGATACGCTGTTTGATTTCCTTCCTTTCTTCTGCCTCGTCTTCTTGGGTGAATGTTGTGGGTTTCCCTCACCTGCTTTTATTCCCAGGAGTCCTATCTCACCATGCGCACGCTTAATCCCTATGTATTTTTCTTCCTCCCTTAGAAGGAAAAGGTATTGAATACAGTCTAGTTGCTCCGCTAGCACATTGTCTACTCCCTGCTTTTTCCATTGCTTTAGTATGTCTGAGACATCTATGTCTTCCCTTTCCACAATGTCTCTGAGATCAGGATCTTCCGTGCCTACCTCGCTTGGTGTCATCTTCGAATCTATGTTTTCCTCCCGCATTGGGGTATTGGCGTCTTTGATTCCTTCTTCCATAGGACTTGTGCAACCTCCATGTTCTCTCTTATTGCCTGGAATATCGGTGTTCTCCTGCATTGCTTGTTCCCTAGCTACTCTATCTTTTGTCTTTTCCTTTCCTCCTTCTTCCCCTTGGTTAGTCATGTCTCGCCCTTCTGGTCTGGTCCTGGCTTCCGGGTTTCTCTCTATTGGGGCTTTGTTTGTTTTCTTGTTTGCTCTGTTCCTGTGGTTCAGTTTTACAAACCCGTCCTCATCCTGTTGTGCTTTGGTGTTTTTCGTTTCTTGTTTTTTATTGAGCAGATATTCTCTGATTAAGTGTCCATGTTCATGGAATCTTCTACATCTAAAAGGGATCTACTCGTAACCGATGTTTTGTATCCATTCCTCATCCCTGAATTCTAGGCTTATGGCTTCCGGGAGTGCCCCCGACACAACCATCTCTATGCAGATCCTTGCATAGGATGTATATCTCCCTTTTAGGGTTTCTTCCGATGTCTTAACATATTTTCCAAGTTTGTTCCTGATTTCTTCAAAGGTGGATGACAACCAGTAGTCTAGTGGTAAGGAGTAAAACCTCAGCGAGACTGGGACATTTTTAAAGGTCTCTTTCTCTGGGTAGAAGTTTTCCTTCCACGACCGCATGTACAACCTTGTTGATGCGTGGAAATATGCCCCCCCCCCCCTCAAAGACTTTATCCCTGTCCCCTAGGTTCATGAAGGTTGTTGTGAAGAATCCTTTCGAACCTAGGTGGAGTTCCACCTCTCCACTTGGCTTCCATTGATATTTTATCCAGTTGCGCAACGTTCTTTATGTGGGCCACAACCCCATGAACTTGCAGATTAGTGCATGCGTCTTCATCTGGTCCCAATAGAGTTGTGTTTGTGGGTCTTCCAGTATAACCTTGCGTATTATTGTTGTTTTAGGTTTGCATGGGTTTCACCCCTCTGCCCCGTTGGAGTTCACTATTTCCTGCGCAACCTTCTGAGTTTCTCTAGTTTCCTCCCCCACGCGGTCCCTTTTTTCCTGGTTGCTCTCCTGGTTCTTTTCTGATCCTGATCTCGAGGTGCTCGTCAACGATTCTTTGAAACCAACGCCCCGTGGGCCTTTCCCCCTATCCACCACTACCTTCTTGTATGATGGGGTTCCAGTCCCACCCCCTTTGGTAACCATTATGTGCTCTGTTGAGACCGCGACTGTCAAACCCTAGCTTGCGCAACTGCCAAACCCTAAATTCATGTGAACTGATTCCAAAGTCTTTGTATTATTCCAATAACAAAAATGATTACAATAGTAGCATACAAGCTTTTTCCAATCTTTGAAATCTCTATTTACAAGCTATTTCATTTGTATGGTCCTCTATCTAATTTCTCTACTCTCAATCCTTACGAATTACACTCGGTGTCAATGGTGATAAAGGACTACAATCTCGATGAAGTGACAAAGGTTCTAAAGGTTCCCTAATGGTTCCAAGGTCGATCTTTATGTACTCCACTCCATCATAGGGATTATGTTGACCTAAAATTGGGTTATCCAACCATTGTGTCATTCATTCTATCCATTGTTCTTACATTCATTTTGATTGTGCATTATAGTATGTGTATTTGATTTGTTTATTGTGGTTGTGATGCAATGAATGGGTAGAATAAAATATTGGGTCAAGTAATCTTGCAAAGAGACCTAAGTGTCTAGACTTTAATCTAGTAAGGTAAATAAAATCTTTACTATCCCGCTTGAGTTGCATTTTGTCACCATTATCTTGGTTCAATGATATAAGGTCCATATGAAGTTATTTCATATCCTACCATACTATTATGTCAGTGTTTTTCACTACCCACATTGCAATGGATTCATGTTGTGCCTATTTTAGATATGTTTGCCATTTTAAATAATGAGTTTCTTGGATTAGGTAATAGATATTGTTAGTGTCAATAATATAAGCATGATAAATTAGGATGAAAGTGAAATATGGCATCTATAACCATCACCTAGATTTAGTTCTATTGGTGTATGATTTCATTTGAATTTATTTAATCCTTTTTTTTTCCATGAAAAAATTTTCTCGAATTTATATATGGTATAAATTCTTTTACAAATAAACTGCAGCGAGCTTTGGACTGTGGTCGGTGCACAAAGCAGTGAATCGACCAATACAAACAATGCATCCCTACTTCAAAGCTGGGGGCAAGACCCTCAATGCGGAGAAAACTGGAAGATAAAAAATACCTAAAAACGCTTACAAGAAGCTATCAAAAAACTATCAACTATCAAAGTAAAGAGGGACAACAGTCATCGATCAATAGATATTAATGTAGGAAATAGGACTCTTTATCCCTCTATCGCAATGAAAGATCAAGAGTCTCCCTGCCTCCTCACTTAACGCTCTCTTTGAGAGAGCGTCCGCCTCACTATTGTATGATCTGGAAATGTGCTGGAAGTTGATGTTTGTGAATCTTTTAGATAGATCCAGTGTTTTTTGCTTCCAGCATTCGACATGGACTGAATGAAGCTTGGATTTTTGAGTAATCCATTCGATAATGACTCTCAAGTCACCGAGGATGAGTAAGTGATTGATAGACCAAATGGAAGCTAGCGAAAGGGAAGCCCAAATCCCCATGAGCTCGGCTTTAGTATTTGTTCCCGCACTACAATTGAGAAACCATTTTGTGATTCTCGACGGATGAGTTTTGAAAATACCTCCAGCCCCACAGCATAAACCATTTGACTAGGCAGCTCCGTCAAAGCATGCAAGGGTGTACCCTTCAGGCAACTTAAGATCAATCGCTTTGTAAAGGAAAGGTTTGACCGTTGACGACTGCCAGTTGAAGGTGGCCAGAACTATGTAAAAAACATCCAGCATGGAAGGAGGCCAATCCTCAAACAACACTTTGTTCCGCTCAATCCAAAGTTGCCAGCAGACGTGGGTAGCCATACAAGTCGGAGAGGAGTTTTTTAAGTTACACGAATTGAAACAATCTGAGATTGTGACTCTGCTCCAGGAAAAAGGAAGAGTAAAATGTTTGAGCAGTCTCTTCCAGACTTCCTTCGTGAACTCACAGTGAACCAGTAGATGGTGAATGTCTTCTGACACGCGGCGACAAAGAGGGCAGATTCCGGGCCCCTCCCACCCTCTTCGACGGAGAAATTCCCATGATAAAATCTTCTCTTTACCGGCAAGCCAAACAAACAGTTTGTATTTTAGGGGGACATCCCAATTCCATAGCTGGAGATACCATGAGTAATCGGCTCCAAGATTCAGTTGTTTTACAAGAGCATCATAGATATTCTTTACTGATATGATGCCCGAATCATCCCCTCCTGCCCACAGTAGAGAATTCGGCTCATCTACAAGGGAGATGCCGACGCTTTTTAGTGCAGAAGTGAAACGGTTCCAATCGATTGCCCACCGTCCACAAAAAGACAGATCGTTGCTTCCCATCCGGTTATCCGGAAGAGAGAGGGTGACAGTCGGAATTCTAACCTATGCTAGGTGCAGTAAATTTAATGAGGAGAGCTTCGAACACATTGCCGGAGGGAGAAGCGAGTTGTCCTCCAATCCAATAATCTTATCCCTTCCGATTTTAATCTCTGTGCCAGAGCCCGGCTTCCATCGGAGCCAATGGAGAATCACAGGAGAGGAAATTATTTAATCCTTACAGCCTGATAATGAGTAGATGAAACTCTAAAGTCAATCAATGGGTGTTTGAGGTACATGCATGATGGAAGGTTTTAGTTAATTTTCCAATTCTCATGGTTGGTATTTGACACTCATCATGACACTCATATTCTTGAAATGAGAAATAATATGGAAGCATTTGTCCTTGCCTAAGGTAATGCAATTGAGTTTTTTCCTTTTTTATATGCTAGAAATAATGGAAGAGAAGGTGGAAGATATTTTGATCATGGAAATTTAGTTAAAATTGTTTTTATTTGAAAAAAAGGTGCATTATTGTTTTCAGATTTCTGTGGTGAGTTTCGAAGGTGTTATCCAGATAATCCATATTTGGTGTCATTTTTTTCATCGACGTTTCGAATCTGAATTGGGATTCATCATTAGGACTAATCGTCAAATGAAAGCTTGTTGATCTTCGTCAATTAATATTTTATATGCAGGACAATTTTTAATTATAAATTTTAACCAAGTTAGCTATCTATAAGCCCTAATTTTAGAGTTAAACAAAAATAGAAAACAAAAGTAAAATCAAATAAATTAATAAAAACAAATGATAATGATTAATAATTATTTCCTAAGTATGGATATCATAACTAAGTATAAATATTGATAGTATATATATATGTATGTATGTATGTATGTAAATCTAGGGTTTTGAAAGAATGATTTTAATATGATTAGGAGGTTTTTAATTATTTATGCTTTTAGGGTTTATGCAATTATAATTTTAATCATAACTAATTAATAGAATGATTTAAATATGATTAATAGTGTTAATAAATGTAGTATGGGTTATTTATGATTATGCTACATAATGTTGTTAATATCATATGATTAGGGTTAGGAAACATAATATTGTTAAATGTAGATTTAGGGTTTAAACGATTGGGATTAGGGTTATTTATGATTTAGGGTTTATGCAATTAGGATTTATAAGTATTGATAATATTATCTATACATATATATAAATCTAGGGTTAGAATGATAAAAACTAAGTATTTAATAAAAGTAGATTTTAGGGTTTATAAGATTAGGATTAGGGTATATAGGACTTAATTAATAATACATATAGTGACAGGTTTTTATAATTAAAATTTTATAGTAGTAATAGGACTAGGTTAGTTAGACCTCTAAACCTATGAACTAATTCAAAAATGAAACCGAAACAAGCAAGAAAGGAAAAGGTCGGTGTCATATCGGATTTGATCTATGAGGGTCCTTTAGTTGGTTGATCAATGGGTGCCAAAATCTACTTACCTCCGGGCCACCGTCTCTGTTCATATTGTTGGGGTGCTTGATTATTTCTAGAGCTTCTCTTAAGCGTCTTTTGTAGTAGTGATCTTCTTTTTCTAGTATCTTGGTATCCTCAAGGAAAACATGATGTTTGGTTTTCAGGGAGTGTTCTGCCAAGGCAGAAGTGTGAGTGCATTCATTTCTAATGTGTTCTTCATTCTCCTTAATCCTTACCTGGAATGATCGTCCAGTTTCACCAATGTAACATTTCCCACATGAACAAGAGACCTTGTAGATGCCTTTCCCTTTTCGGTGGTCTATAGGGTCCTTTACATACTTCATTCTTTGTCTGATAGTAATTAGGGGTTTGAAGGAGGTCATAATTTCTTTTCTTTTTACGACCTTGGCAATATTGTCTGTGACACCCCGAATGTAGGGAAGAAAGTATTTTATGTTGGAGGTTTGATCATTCTGGGCACGAGTCCTTCTATTTTTTTTATCCATTACCTTTTTTATCTCTTCATCTCTATATCCAATGTTCTTGAAGACCTTAGTTAAGTGGTCTATTTCTTTTTTAAGATGTTCCTTGCCAGAAATTATTGCCAGCCTTATGGCCATGGTGTTGAGAACCCCTATCTTTTGAGAGGGATGGTGGTGGGATTCAACATGAAGGTAGATGTTTCTGTGAGTTTTCTTTCTGAAGACCTTGTGCCCAAGTGTACCAACATGTTTCCTAGTCATAAGTACGTCTAGGAAGGGTATGCTATTGTTATCTTATAGTTCCATGGTGAATTTGATGTTCTCATAAATTCCATTGAGGTGCTCCAAGAATCTGTCTAGTTCTTCTTTTCCATGAGGCACTTGATGTTGGTCTAATCAACATACCTTTTCCATCTAGATGGTTTAAGTGGGTATGATTCAAGGGCATTTTTCTCAAACTTCTCCATGTAGAGGTTGGATACAATTGGGGATAAAGGGGATCCCATGGCTACTCCGGTTGTTTGTTTGAAAAACTCTCCTTGGAAACTGAAGAAGGTTGATTTTAGACAAACTTATGCTAGTCTGGCTCTTTGAAGGTCTGCGATCTCATTTATAACTTGAATGGCCTCATTTAACGAGAGCTTAGTAAAAAGTGAAACTACATCAAAGCTAATGAGCATATCCTTTGATTCATTTTTCTCTTCTTTAATGAGTTCCACGAAGTCTCTTGAATCCTTGATGTATGAGTCTGTTTTTCCAACTAATGGTCCTAGGATCCTTGCCACGTACTTGGCTATTTCATATGTTGGGGAACCGATTGTGTTGACAATTGGTCTTAGAGGGGCTCCTTCCTTGTGGATCTTGGGGAGTCCATATATTCTAGGGGTGATTAGGCAACTTGGAGTTAGTCATTTTTTCATCCTTTCATCTAGGTTGGAAAATTTTATGTCCTTCTTGACTTCCTTGATGACCTTGGATATTGGGTTGTTGTCTAGCTTCTTGTAATTTCCAGTCGTGGTGAGATGCTCCATCATTTTGGTGTTGTAATCCATTTTTTTCATGACTATTGTAGCCCCTCCCTTATCAGCCTTTAGAATCACAATGTTTTCGTTGTTTCTGAGGTTCTTGATGGCTTCGTGCTCCTTTTTGCTGATGTTATTTTTAGGTGGTTTTGTATTCTTGAGGACTAGGGCGCAGTCTTGCCTAATGGCATCCTTATCTTATTCGTTGAGGTTTTTTATGGTGTCTTCTATGATGTAGACTATGTTTTCTACCGGGACAGTTTTAAGAGCAATGGAAAAACCTAATCCTTTATTTAAGAATCTAATTCTTCGTTGTTTAGATCATGGTTGGATAGGTTTATAAATTTTCTGTCATCGTTTGTTGTGGCGTCTTCTTTTTTGTTTGTCGCGTCCCTTTTCGTTGTGAGTTTCTGTAATTTCCTTGTATGGCGTTGGTTTACCTTACATCTCTCTACCTCTACCTTTAACGTAGTGTTGGCATCCATCATGATACAGAGTGTTAATCTTGAGTTGACATGTGTCCATAAACTTCAACTGTCCATATGTTATTTCGGAGCTTCGGTACTCCGAGTTACCAGAACTCTCATTAGTTCAATTCCTCCAGAATGATAACCTATCGAATAAGTCATAAAGCGGTGGTGATCGCTTGTTGTCGATTAACACCTACGCTTACGCTATCCTTCCACTATGCTTGATCAACGGTTGAGAACACTCCTGAAGTAGATAAACGGTTAGCGCTACTTCGTGATTTATGCTTTACTCTCCTGAGATTTAGGTAGATTCCTTTGCATGTTGTTCATAACAAATCATCATCACATCATAATGACATTGGTTGTTGACATCAATGACAATATGTCCAACAATCCCCCCCTTTGTCATTGAGGGAAACACACCAACTTCATACACAAACTCCCCCTGTGATGATTCTTTTTTCCTCTAAAGTTACTCTCTGCCTTTGACATCAATGGAAAAGGGTTTCTCTCCCTATGATTAATCTTTGTATGTTTGTATGTTGCTAACCAAAATATGAACTTAGATAACTCCCCCTGCAATCATGCTCTGCCTACCATAAATGAATGACTCCCCCTGTCAATATACTCTCTCTGCCTTTGACTGCTCTCTCCCTTTGTTTCTAAAAGAGTAACTCTTCCTGACAAGGTCTCTCCCCTTGTCAATTTACTAACTACTTATCTTAGTCCATTGGGATATTTGTATTCAAATAAGTAGTTTTCTTGATATCAACTTGTAGTGATACCCATTTGTAATGATCAAGTCTTTCAAACCTTAATCTAATTGCTTTCTTATTTGATAACCAAAATACTCCCCTTTATTTTTTACTGACTTTCCTTTGTCAAATAGAACAAGAGTATGAATCTTACTGATCCTTTTGATCTGCTTCTTATTTTTCTTTGATATTTCAAAGGAATATTAATTGAGGATTGATACCAACTGATTTAATACCAATTTTGTTATCACATGATCTTTGTTGAATGATACCCCTTAAACTTCTCTGTTACTTTTTTTTTCTCTTCTCCCCTTTTTACAAAAATGACAAAAATGGTATTTTCTTATTCCCTCTGAGGTTATACTCCCCCTAAGGCGATGCTCTCTTTTGTCCATTTTCTCCTTCTTTCTATTCTACAACTCCCCCTATCAATGATTTTTCTTTTGACCACTAATCTTTAGATAATCAAGATTTTCCATATGTTATTCAAAAACTCTTGGCATAATCCTTTGATTTTGTAGAAACCAATTTTAAACTTCTTTTTGTATTTTATTTCTTTGGCTAAAAATTTATGACATCATCATAATTTGATATTGTCCCATATTCTTCTATAGGCGCTTCCCTTTCTTGAGCTTGATCTATTTCATATTGAATTTCACATTCCTTATTAGGACCTTCACCCATCATTTTCTTATTGTTAATTTCTTCACTTTCGGGTGTAATATCATCTTTCTTGCTTTCCCCTTCGGATTTTCTTCTCCATATATCTCTATGAGATATTTTGTTTTTTGTTCCTTCTCTTTCTAATTGTGTTTTTGGAGATTTGTCATTTCCTTTCTTCTTCCAAATTTTATTAGGTTTTCTCCTTGACTTGAATGACTTGTTTAAGGATTGACCTTTTGAACTCCTACAGCTTTGGGATTTGTGCCCAAACCTATCACAATTGTAACATCTCATTGTATGACAAAATTTTGTTGTGTGCCCAAAAAAATTGCATCTCCAACATCTAATTGAGTTTTTGGATTTTCTTGTATATCCTTTCTCTAGTTTCTTGCAGTCCATTGCTTTATGACCAAAGTTATGACAAGAAAAGAAATAGCCATTGAAGGTGTTTCCATTATTGAATTTATTTTGGCTTGAGAGATCTGTCTTTTGATTTTCTTCTTCCTTTTTACTTCTATAGCTTCCTTCCTTAAAAAAGTTCATGACTTGTAATTGCTTTGTAATTGCACCTTTTCTTTTTGAGAAGGATGATCCTTTCTCATGTTTCTAAATGGTGCTCCACTTGTCATTGTCTTTTTTTTATTGTATCGGAGACCAGTTTTGTCATCAACTGATCTTTGACTATTCCAAACCTTATCTAGGATAACTGAGCTATTATGGAAATTGATAGTTTTATTTGTATTTTCAATCATCTTTTTGAGATTGACTATTTCTGATTTCAACATGTGACATGTCTCTTCCTTTTTAGTCAATTAAATCTTCAGGGATTCTTCCATTTCCTTAGCATGTTCAAGTTGAGTCTTTAGATTGATGACTATTTCTTCTGTCTTATCCAAGACTTATTTGCATTTATTAGTTTTGTCATATGTCTTCAACTCTTCCATACCTTTTGTTAGATAAAAAAATTTAGTTTTCAATCTTTTGATTTCTTCATTGTTTTCTAGTTGAATCCTTTTGAGGTTGATGGCCTCCAATTCTAACATTTGGCATGATTCTTCCTTTTTTGTTAATTTGATCTTCTGGGATTCTTCCTTTTTCTTAGCCTCTTCAATTTGAGTCATTAGATGTGCATTAGTACTTTCATTTATCTTTTTGAAGTTGATGATTTCCAATTCCAACATGTGGTGAGAATTTGTTTTCCTAGTTAACTGGATCTTTAGGTCTTCTTCACTTTCCTTAGTTTCCTCAAGATGAGTCTATAGATTGTTAACTAATTCTTAGGTTTCTTTTAGTACTTCTTTGCTTTTGTTATCATGTTTTTTTGATTCTTCTATTTCCTTTATCATATGATCAAATTCAATCTTCAATCTCCTGATCTCTTTTTCTTTGTCTTCTAGCTTAACTCTCTGTTCAAACTCTTCATTGCTAGATTGATCTAATTGTTGAAGTAGCAACGCATATTTCTGTTGAAGTTTCTCCAACTCTTCTACAATGCACATAGTTGTATACTCAATATTTTCAATAGCCTCCATATGAAATTTGATATGTATACCATTTCCTGGTTCCATACGAATCTCTTCTATTGCAATTGTAATATCAGCCTTAAGATTATGCAATTTTTCTTTAGTGATTACTGAGGTATGCCTCAATTATTTGATGAGGTTGTCTTCTTCATTTATGACTGAGGATTGAATTAAATCCTTCATTTCATTTTGATTAGAAATGTGTTTCTATGTATTATGTTCTTCAATCTGATTGCAATTTTCCTTTCCTTTATCTTGTTCCTTGTATTGATAAGAATTCTCTTCTTATGAGTTTTGTTCGTTATTCTGACAGGAATTCTCTTTATCTGAGTTTTTTTCATTACTTTGATAGGATTTCTCTTCTTCTTGTGCTTCATTCTTATAACTATTTTCTAGGTGGAGCCACAATTCTTTAGCAGATTTGTAGTGTCTCATCTTTTCTTTGACTTGGTCTGACAATCCATCTTGGAGTGCTTTTAAGGCTAATGAATTGTTTCTCCTTGTTTCCTTTGCAGTTTTGGTTTTTCTCTTTGAAGTAGTTAAGTGCCAGGGCTTGCTTACTACCAAATCCCAAACTCCAAATCCTCTTGAATTCAGATAAATTTTCATATTTTCCCTCCATGATGAATAATTTGTTCCATAAAATAAGGGAGCTTCATCTATGGAGATAGCCATTTGTCCACCCTGTTATCACTAAAATTTCATCCGCAAATGGTTACAAGAATCCAACATCTTCAAACAACTATGAGTTCACCCATGGACCAAAATTACCAAAAAAACATTTCCAAAAGGTCCAAAACTATACAACTAGTTATAAAATCAAGATGTGCTATGACTACATAGGGCGCGTGCGCACATCTGCCATCAATAAATGAAGGAAAAGCGCACATGCGCACGATGCAATACTGTGGACACTAAAAGTCGCGCACACCTAAGAACAGAGCATTTATGGTGTTGGTCAGCCTCCCACCCACTTCTGGTTTAGCTTCCAAGTCGATTTGACATCCAAATCTCGGCTGGATTTGGCTGGGTGGCTGATCAAAGACCTAAAGGTACCCTAAATAGCCCATTTTCATACTAAAAGTTGGTTGCACAATACCTCAAAGAGGTGCTATAAAACAAGGCCATGGGTGCACTACATTTTCAAGGAATTCATTTGCAAGGTTATTTTGTTGCTATTCTCTTGGGGAAACCTCTTTTCTCATCAAGGGCATACTAGCACCATTCCATTTGGGCAATCCACGTCACCTTTTGAGTGGGTTAGCTTGGGATTCTTTCACCATTTCTTTCAATTTTTCAAGTTGTAAGAAGAGCTCAATCTTGGGGGTCCAAGAGCCCTCCCTTGGAGGAAGAAGGGACCAAAAGTCCCCTTTCTCTTTGGTGTTTTCTTTTCACTAATACAATCCTTTCCATTGGTGACATGAGTCTTGTTTGTTTCTTGTTCTTATGTCCTTATGCACAATAGTTTAATTGTTTTTTCCTTTCCTAGTTTAATTCTTAGCTTAGGCTTTTATGTTTATTCTTCTAACCCTTTCCTTTATTGTTGTCTTGCTCAGCTAACCCAACTAAGCTTGTAAGCAAATCTGTTTTGCTCATTTATGTGACAAAAGAGGCGCAACAGATTGGCGAATCCACTGGGGAAAGGTATCAATTTCCTACCCCATTTGGGTTATTTTAGCTCTTCTTTTTACTTAATTAACCTGCAGGTACCATAACCGGCCCAAGCCGACCTGCAAAACATCAAATTCAAAGTTGAGTTGAGAGAATTCCATCCGGGATTTTCTTCACAGTCGTGTGACAGTTGTGTGCGGGTTTATTGGCCCAGAGTCGCACATCGTGCACATGTGCACCAAAATCACTGCATTACTCCGTGCCTTCTGCGCACCTGTGCTCAAAAATATTTTTCGGTTCATGCATTGGCACTCAGAGCGCCTCTGTCTAGTCTGAAACCCGTGCACCTGTGCAAAAAAGCACACATTGTAAGTTTTTTATGATCTGTTGAAAGCCCATAGCCTTCTTAAAGATGATTCCATGCATGTTGTAATATGCACCACACTTACATTCCCTCTCATATAAAGGGATTAGTCAAAACACATAGGCACTTAGGGGTTAAAAATCATTATTTTTCCTCCTTTTTGCTTTTTATTTCGCCACATGGATGGCTTGCTTTGACTAAAAATTGGAATCATTCTACATCACACATAAAACTTGCATTGGGACAAGAAATTGGATATCAAACGTTGAGTATGATCTTCTCTCGTGCTCCAAAGCGATCTTGAGAATCAGAAAGAGGTTGAAAGACAATTTCATCTCCCTTACAAAGACAAAATCTTTAGGAGAGGACAACACCCCCTCGAGACTCCTCTTAGTTTATTTTTCAAACACACCTTAAACTTGTAAGGGTCCATACATGGCCACATGCTACAAAGATAGGAAAGTGTTGAAATTTAATTTCTTAGATTAACTCACTAGGGAAGTTTAAAGGTTTTGTAACGGGCCCATACATGCCCACATGATCACAATCTAGGATAGTTTCAAAGCTTTCTTAGATTAAATCACAATATGGAGTTAAAGGAATAGCAAGGACCCACATGTCCACATGCTAATTTCCTAGGGACTTTAAAATTCCGCAAGGATATACCAATGACACATAGTAACTTAGGTAATCAACACTTGTAAGGACCAAGCGAAGTCGACATGCAACAAGGTGACACCTAAATTATTAAAAATTGGCACACTTTCACTTGTTCACACACAAAGTTCACCAATCACTCACATAGTTTTCATCTCGAAATGTGGAGGTTAAAGTAAGTTTCCTCCAAAGGGATTATGAAACACCCCACTCTTTTCTTGATGAAACTATTCACTCCCACTTAATTTCAACGAGATTGGCTCACACCCCCAATCTCTCAAACAACCACATCTAAATTTTTTCTAAAAACTCACTAAGTTTTCCTCCACAGGAGGTGCCAAAAGAAATCTTTTAGTCTAGGTAGGATTTCGGGGATAGGCATCCAAATAACTCCCCGTTATTTGGTTCTCACATTTTCAAAACAATAGAAGCTGTCAAATAGGGGAACTTTAAATCCTCCAAGTCAAGTGCTCCTAACACCATAAGGCAGGGAGATACCCATGAAGGGTTGAAGGCCTAGGTGTGGTTGTTCTGTGCGTCCTCCCTTGAGGCACCCACCTCTTGGACGTTATCCATCTCGTGACCCATTTCTTAAGCCGAAAATCTAAATGTCGCACTTTGACCGAGGTACCTAGTGACCAAATTTTAGGACACCTACCCAGGTGGCAATTGTGGGCTACAATTGCACCTTGATCGGATTTTGTGTGGCTATTGGGAAAAATCGCCAGCTCTTTCGGGATATGCACCCTCTACCCCTCATTATAACTGATTGCTTCATCCTTCACTAGCTTCTCTTCCGGTGGCTTCAGACCCCACTGTCAAGTACTATTGGAAGGTCTAGTTCTATTTTGAGAGGAAGGACGTAATGTATTTTAGGACATGAGCATTTGTTTTCTTTGTTCCCCAACACGGACAAAACCCAACTATCCACATGTATGCTTCTTTATCAAAACACTTTATGTATGATGCACTTCTAATTACATTTGATTTAGATATATATCGTGTAAAGTTCAAAAATTGCAGCAAAGTCTCTTGTTTATTTATCTCTCTCACCACCATTCGCACACATTCACTCAGCTAGTCGGGCATCATAGGGGACCCACAGAACCCTCGTCGTTCCAGATGCTTGCTAAACCTCCCTCCTATTCTGGGAGGAGTTCCTAGTCTTGCCAACTCATCGACTCCACCTTCTCACACTCCTGTGAGTGCCACTATCTTGGGATCATCTTTTCTTGGTTCCACCTTAATTGGGTCCACTTCCCAAGGTCAAACACTCACCCACTCTCCTTTACACAGAAGCAGGGGGGCACCTTCTCCTCAAGGGGGAAGTACAAAACCACCTAGTCCCCCTCAAGGGTCAGGTTCACAAAACACTCACACCGTGGCTGGAACTAATCCTCCACCACCACTCCAGATGCCATATTTGGCCTCTCTCAACATACCAGATCTAAGAAAACTCACAAATGATCCTATATTGCATGACCCCACATGGCCCGCAATGCCTACCAAACTACCTTCAAATATCCCCAAATTTGAAGGAAAGGCAGGAGATGACCCTGCCAACCATGTCATGACTTTCCAGTTATGGTGCTCTTCCAATAGCATTATGGATTATTCCATCTGACTATGATTATTTCAATGCACACTCACTGGCTCATCAACCGAGTGGTATGTAGACGAAAAATCAGGGTCCCATGCGACTTTCGAGTCCTTGGCCTAAACATTTTTGACCTTCTTCCAATTACCAATCTGCCATGACAATGGTCTTGAACTACTCTATGATTTTAAACAAACCTCAGCCACACATATCGTTGATCACATTCACGAGTGGTGTCAACAACGTAGTTTGTGCAAAGCAGAAACCACCAAAAAACAATGTCTTGATTGGTTTCTCAGATCACTTGTCTCTCTCCTCGATAAAGATGTGGCTTCCAAATTCCCTCAATCAGAAGAAGAAGCCATCAGTAAGGCTCAACAATACGACCTCATCTATTCACAATCAGGATACTTGTACACAGTACTTCCTGATCTCCCAAGACCCGTTCCATTTGGACAAGAAAAGCCTGGGATGTCTCACTCAGCAGACAGATTGATTGGTAACACCACACACCACAATCCACAACCCCAACAACCACCAATGTATGGCACACCTCAATATCCGTTGGCATATGGAGGAATCCCTTATTATCCTCCACCCCCTTATCAACAACCATACCCTATTTCCCTTTCTCCACCCTTCAGTGCGCCACCGACGACACCCACAATACGCCCACCTATCCAAACAAGTTCTGGTACTCCCTCTACCTCAACTTATACTCTAAGTACTAGAGAAAGTGCCACGCCTTCCTATGTACCTTACGGATCATTACCACAACATAATCCGTAATTTCCATTTCCTGGCCCTCCATAGCCCATGGATCCACCACAAGGACACCCTCACACTGGGATTAATTTTGTTCAACCCTCTCCCATTCAGAAATATCAAAATTTTGAATAGTTGAATACAGAAAATCCAACCCATCAGTCGAATAATACCAAAAAGAAAGGAAAAAATCAGAACAATAACAACCCAGGTCAAGGTGAAAATCACCCCCAACAGAACCAACCTACTAGGGGCAACCAGAATCAAGGGACTCAGACCCCCCAGGGGGGAAAAAACAACAAACGTCAAGGGGAAATTAACAATAACCTTTGAACCAAATTCCCTTGTGCCCTTTGTAGTGAGTTCAGTCACTATACTTATCATTGCCCCCAAATCACTGATTTTAAATGGATGAAATACTATGTGAATGGACCACATCCTCCAGCACCGCCTGCCCCTTAGCAGGCCCCACAACAATACGTGAAACAACCACCCCCAACCATGCTGCAGAACCCCATTCCACACCAAGGAGTGATGAACACCCAACAGGACATGCAGCCCACCCCACCACAGTTGGGACCATATCTCAATCCAAGCAATCATGTAGATCGTACTATCCTCCTCACTAGTGAGGAAGAATTCCTTCTACAAACACGTAGTCATCAATACAGTGCACCCTCTAAGTCTCCTCCCACTCCCCCAGAAACAATCCCAGCACCAACGAGACCCCCGTTGATGATCCATCGCCCTAACACGAAAACACCTCTTCGCATCCCTCGCATCCCATTGCGTAGGAATGTCCACAACTCTCAGGCTAGGGCGGCTCATAATTACAGTTTGTTCGATGACTTGGCACAATCCCCGGCTACCATGTCAGTCTTAGAAGTATTCAAACTTGTCCCACTCAGCGGAAGTCATTACTTTCCGCCTTGGGGGCAGTCGACCCTGCGGATACTCAACTCATCACATTTGATCTCGACAGCAGAGAACCTCGCCTCCCTTCTCTCATCGCTTTTCAAATCCTCATTAAAATTTGGAACATTACAGTTCATCGGTGCATCATTAATGAAGGTGCGTCCACGTGCATCATGTCCAAGTTTGTATGGCAGAAACTTGGTTCCCCCAAACTCATACCATCTGCCATTACCTTAAGAGCTTATGACAGACAACCATCTTCTCCCGAAGGGCTCTTCCAAAATGTCCTTGTAGAACTCGGGGGCAAGACCATTCTCATTGGCATTGAATTTATGGATGTCCCACTCGATTACAATATCTTGTTCGGTCGTAGCTGCATGTATGCTATGAAGGCAGTTGCCTCTTCCGTCTTTCGAACCATGATGTTCCCCCATAACGGGAATATCATTACCATTGATCAAGTTTCACATTATGAGCCTAACCCTTCTGCCAACATCGATAACATTCTCCCTTTCATCCACACTAATCTTGAGGCGTACCCACTCATCAAGATGGGGCCCGGAATTTTCAAAGACCCATCCTTGTTAGGAACTTACCATGGTGCACCACCGCTCATTCATCCTTCCAATCAGGTATGTGTCGTCTCGTCCAAAGGAACTGACATTGAGGATACCCTTCGTCCCAGTGAGGCTTCTCTTATATCATATGTTCCACTACTCGCAGAGCTCCTCCCTCAAGAATCTCCTGCGAACTCGTCGAATCCACTAGTTCACGATTTCACCTCACACCAAGGCCATATCCCAGTTTAGGAGATAGTTCCCCAAGCCATTACTGAAATCCCCTTCTTTTACCCTCCACCAGGCATACAAGCTTTCCAAGTATCCGCAACGCTTACCCTTCCCAATATCGTGCTAGAAATTCCAGTATGGTATCTACATCCACCCGCCATGGTCCCTCAACCACCCCTCCCTCCTCAAACCGAAGGAATTCTGATGCAAATTCCAGTACCTACTCCCACAACACCACTAGCATCCCCACTCACCACCACCGCTGCTACATCTAGGGGAATACATAAAAAGAAAGAGCCCACCACTCCCCTACCCCCACGTGTCCAACCTCCTTGCACACTATGTGAGAAAAATGGACACCCAACCAACAAATGCCCATATCTACTCGAGTTACGTAACCTAATTCAACTCAATCAAACACCATCACCGTTCGTCACTTCTTCAAGTATTGTCGCTACCTCCCCTAACATAAGTAGAAAAGGACTGTGAACCAAATTCGCTTGTGCCATATGTTCAGAATATGGCCATTATACACACCATTTCCCAGTGCTACCTCAATTCCGACAAACATTAATAGTAGTACGCTAGAGCTTCCAGCACGAACCCAATCCATCTACATCATCCTCACCAAACGTCACTGACATCCATTATGTCACGACTTCAGTCAATGAACGTATGAGATTGCCTTGCTCTCTCTGCAAATCCTTAGATCATTTCACATATCGATTTCCTATGATCATTGAATACAGGCAACGCCAAGTGACCCTGATTCAAACTCCTGCACCCCCTACAGAATCGATGATTAACCCTACCCCATCACCAGAGATTCTTTATATTATTTCTCCTTAACCAGAATCACTCCCTACTCCTCCATGGTTCTTGGATGACTTATACGAGGATTTACCCCCAATTCCCCCATTTATTTACCCATGGAAAATTTACGCCCAACTACCATTTATAACCCTTAGTATCTCGATATTTGGTTTATGTCGAACGAACCATCACAATCTCATTGCGTCATTCCCCCTGCTTCTTCATCACTAGAAGACAACCACACAGTGACAGTCACCGAGATCACTCTTTTAGATCCCTTGTATTCCCAAAAATTCCACTGTGATGAGGACATCCTCGAGGAATTAACCACCTCGACTACCCATGGGATGTGCTACACCACAAAGCGCTCTTCCTTTCACAGGAAGCCTTCACGCCTCCTAACCAACACCCCATATACACAATCGAAACCAAGGATTTTATCCCATCAGGGCATATTGACTGGTTCAACAACCTTATCCTTGCCCCTGATGATTTTGAAGAAGGTAATATGGCCAAAATTTCCCCTACCATCAAAATCGATATTTCCATAAAAAATGGAGTCATCAAGGAAATCATCATTGGCGCCGCATGCAATCCTGAAGACATCACCGCCTACAAAACCCTCTTCCAAGAATACCAGGATATTTTTGCCTGGTCATACACAGAGATGCCTGGCCTTGATCCCTCTATTGTTGAACATCGCATAGACACCTGGCCTGATATCACACCAGTTCACCAAAAACAACGACCGCTACACCCATCCAAAGCAACGACCATCAAAGCCGAGATTGACAAATTACGCGTTGTTGGGTTCATCTACCCCATCGCCTATACCTCATGGGTCTCCAACCCTGTCCCCGTTAGCAAAAAATAGGGCACCATCCGTGTATGCACGAAATTTCGTGATCTCAATCACGCTTTTCCCAAAGACAACTTTCCAATGCCTTTCATCGATCAAATTATCGACGAATACGCAGGCCAAGAGGATTTATCCTTCATGGACAGTTTCTCTAGCTATAACCAAATCCAAATCCATCTAGCCAATCAATACAAGACCGCATTTACCACCCCTTGGGGCACTTTTGCATATCGTGTCATGCCTTTTGGCCTAAATAACGCAGGTGCAACTTTCCAACGGGCTATGACATACATTTTTTATGATCTGGCTCATATCATCCTCGCATACTTGGACGACCTCACAGGTCGATCCAAAAAATTCACTCAACATATTGATGATTTACGAATCATCTTCCAAAGGTGTCGTCAGTACAATATCCGCTTGAACCCCCTCAAGTGCATGTTCTGCGTCACTGTCAGGAACCTCCTCGGGTTCATCGTTTCCCAAAGCGGTATTACCATGGATCCCCTCAAAGTCCAGGCCATCACAGAAATTCCACCCCTCGAAATTTACGCCAACTCCAGAGCCTACAAGGAAAAGCTAACTTTTTACAACGATTTGTCCCAGACTATGCCACTCGAGCACACAGTTTCCTTCACTTACTATGCCATGACATCCCATTCCACTGGGATGAACATGCCCAAAACGCTTTCGACGATCTTAAAATGGCACTCTCCAACGCCCATTTAATTAGTTCACCCAACTATAATCGCGACTATATCCTCTACATATCATCTTTAGCTGTCTCAGTAGCAGGAGTTCTCGTTCAAATAGGAGATGATGATCATGAGCATGTCATTTACTACATTAGTAAAAACCTCTCAGGGCCACCCTTGAAATACAATCACGAAGAGAAACTAGCCCTTTCATTTGTCCTCGCAGTCCAGAAACTGTGCCATTACATTCTGCTTCGCACAACCAAAGTCATAGCACATTCCAACCCCATGCAATACTTGCTCAGTCGTCAGCAAATTAACGGTAAATTTGCCCGATGGATCGTTATCCTTCAGGAGTACGATCTCGAATTTTCCACACCCAAGAGTAAGAAAGCTCTCGTCCTCGCCGAACTCGTCACAACCTTCCCCTCCGATACTACCAGTTCCCCCGTCAATACCGACTTCCCCGATGAACATCTTGTTGAGCCTCTAAATTGACATCCCCACTACCCTATTAGACTCCTCATCTATACCTTTTTGGCTTACCTAAGATTGGGTAAATGACAAATAACACTACCATTAACCATTGATAAGGTCATAAGGTAAAGTATAATTAATTCATGCATTTTTTGTGGTTTATTGAGATAGGAAATTAAATGTTTCATGTACTAATGCTGCAATTTTCCATGTATAATCTTTGACCTCTAGATAAGTCCAGCCTTCCTGTACCAGCTCAACTATCTGTTACTTGTGCGCCAGATTGCCACTATCTGAATCTGGTACCAAGTGCACCTTCTATTCAGATCCGGTACTGAATCTCACCTGTCGTGATCCGGTACCAACGGTCATAGACTGTCATGATCTGGTACCAACCATTTGTGCACTGTTCGGATCTAGTACCATCTACCTATCACGATCGGGTACCAATACAGGAAGCCGAATGTACCAAGTTTAGCTCCAGATCGTGCCCAAGACAATTGTTGGATGTTTATTGAATCATAAATGTTTTAGCAAGGCTATGTTAGGATAGTTTGTTGTTGGTTCATCCTCATGCACTTTGTGTCATGAGGATGAAGCTTAAAATATGTAACCGAATAATTAAATTTAACAATTGACTGATTTGCAAACGATTTCACCTCCTTGTGTTTCACAACTAAGACTGTTTAAATAGTCATGGCAAGGATGGTGGAGGTAGTGGGGAGTTAGCATAACACAGCATGTGAAGCAGTGTTACATATTGTATAACATATTCTGGGTGAAGATTAATAGAAGGACGTCATTTATCTCCATGTCTTGATCGTCTATGATTGAATGTGAGTTGAGTTGTTAGCATAGTTTGATTCTATGTTTTGAAGTTTGAGTAAGAGTAATGTGTGGTTTGAAAGCAAGCTTACTGTAGACTCCAGTCGTTGACCTGTTGAAGCGGTAAGGGCCCACCGCCCAACAAAGGTCAACATCTTCGTAGATTATTATTAGCATTTGATTTCAATAGTGTAAATGTTAGATTAGCTGAAGCTTTAATTCTTTCAGATGATAGCAATATAGTTTAGACTAGGATTTCAATTATATGATTGCTTAGAGATCTTTACTCACTCTATTTTGCATATGCTTTGTTTCTGTTTTTATGAATTTGATTTTGTCTCATGGACATGAATGTTGGCAGCAATAGTCAAACATATTTGCAGGAGAACTAGTGAAGTTCACAACAACACATTATGAACCACAACATACTCAGTATATTGACTGTTGAACTACCCATGCTATGTCTTGATGATTGATGTGTGATTTTCCTTTCAGAAGTGTGATTGCATAGTTAGTTCTCTGGGTCAGATAGCAAAGTTGATCTGTCAAAAGAACTCCATCTCATACTTGGATGTGCCATAATGGAGTAGATAGCCTCTTTGTGAAAGACAACCAAAGTGTGTTTCAGTTTGCTTGTTTGTTTTGTTTCCAACATACATAATCTATAATAGTTCTATAGTCATGACATTAGAATTACCTTTCTTACTGGTGTCTTGTAACTCTGTTGATTACGAATCCTGGATTGATAATTAATGAGTACATTATACTAAACATATAAACAGCGCAACACATCTCTTTTACATCACTTCGGATGATCCTTGGTATGACGACCTCCTCGTCTACCTCCGAACCCAAAAGTTCGGTAACCACCTCTCATGATATGATCGTCGACGTATTCACCATTAGGCCCCCCGCTATCTCCTCATCGGATATATCTTATATTGGTGATGGGTCTACACCATACTCCGTCGATGCTTGACTATTGACGAGGCCAATAGAGTCTTGAACGACTGCCACAACGGTGCTTGCGAGGGCCACCTCTCGGGGATGTCCATCGCTCAGAAAATCATCCGCGCGCGTTACTTTTGGCCTACATTATTTCATGATTGCATTCATGCTGTGAAGCGATGTGATAAATGCCATCTTTATGCCAACAAAGCACGAGCACCACCTGCTCTTCTACACCCAGTCATTACTGCAGGCCCCTTTTGTAAGTGGGGCATCGACTTCATGACTTGCAACCCTCCATCTGGCAATGGACACAAATACATCATCGTCGTATTCGATTACTTCACAAAGTGGGTTGAAGCCATGCCTACCTTCAACAACACCGCTGACACCACAATGCATTTTTTATTTAACCACGTCATATCCCGCTTTGGAGTACCACTCCAACTAGTCTCTGATCATGGGAAACATTTTGAGAATGAGATTTTCGTCGAACTCTCATCCAGGTTAGGATTCTCCCACGAGTTCGCCTCACCATACTACCCTCAGTCCAACAGACAGGTTGAAGTAGTTAACAAGGTCCTCAAGACCATGTTGCAACACACGGTTAACAAACATAAGGCCAATTGGCATCATATGTTATTTTCTACTCTATGGGATTACCGTACGGCCGTGAAAACTGCCACTGGTTTCACACCATTTCATCTAGTCCACGGGGTCGAGGCCACTCTTCCTATCGAGTGCAAAATTCCCACCTTACACACCACAATTTAGCTATTACCCGACACTTCTCAAATGGAGCAGTGTTTGCTGAACTTAGAATCCCTGGATGAAGATCGTCGATCTTCATTATAGAACAATGAGGTAGCCAAAAAACGGTCAAAATCCACCTTTGATCGTCATGTCAACCTTTGCTCATTTCACGAAGGAGACTGTAGTGTCCCCAAGGCCGAACCCCGATGTAAACTATGAACTGAAAGAGATTGTAAATATGTGTTATAGGTTGGTGAGCCAAGTTTTGTATAAGCCAGTAGGCTTATGTGTCTGATTAGGCCAGAGAGCCTAAGGGTTGAAGGCCAAGGGCCTGGATTTTGTATCTGTATGTATGTAGCACTTCAATAAAATATAAACCCCGCCAGGTGCATACCAACCACGATGAAAGAGTGATGGGGGACTGAGCATCCACAGAGTGGGCAAGGGATTAGGGGCTGGAAGGGGGGAAAAAGGGGATGAGTGTTTAACCTAGGGGCTAAGCCTAGGGGGCTTAGGCCTGGAATAATATTTTAATATTATTTCCAAAAAGAGCCATGTGCATATTATTCTACCCTAAGTTCTTTGGAAGGATGAGTGACTTCCAAATGTGAAGGAACGAGCTTCATGGGTGACAAGTGTCAACCCATGTGCATGCAGTTAAAACTGCCGAAGCAAGCCGTGTTGGGGGTCCCGCTCCCATTCCTGTCAACTGTTGCGTAGGTTCCTTCTCAATTCTAGCGGACTGTCTGAGCGTGAATGGGTGGAACCTTTGCAAAGATATCCTCGTGCATCTTCTGAACCATACACCCCTTGAACCAGAAGCCTGTGTCGTTCTGAGATAGCCCGTACATTCTATTCTGAACCGTCAAGCCTGTGAGTGGAATCTCTGTATACCTTGTGAAATCCTGAAAACCGAAACAATGAGTCTATTTCGGGATTGCTGAGCCTGTTTGGGAAGCCCGTGTCTGTTTTCCCAGTTGGATGTTGTGGCCATTCAGTGCTGGACTGCGCGTGGCTTACTGGCCAGGGTGAATTCATGCTTATCCTGTGTGTAACCTCTCTCCAGGTAAGGGAGATGATTGTGGTTTGAAGAGGCAGGTTGGCAGGCCTGCGAGCAACTCTTTCCAGGTGAAAGAGCTTGCTGGGAAGTCTTTTCTTCCAGAGAGTGTCCAACACCAGCTACGGGCTCTGAGACTTCMTGATCCGGCCTGTTGTCGAGACCCAGAAGGGGAGGTTAGCACCGATGGACTGTGCGTGTGAAGGTGTATACTCCCGGGCGGAACAGGCATGTGGGGAATGAGGGTCTAGTAGTAGTGGGCGTAAGATGGCATCTCTGGGAAGAATCCTTCCAGATATTTCTGTGATGTCTTCCCTGTAACCTCAGCCTAGACTAGGATTCCTTGCCTTGGGGTGGAGCTCGGTCCCAGCTCAGGGGTGACCCACTGTTGAGCTAGTGTGGTCTAAGGCTGGGAGGTTCGTGGAAGGCCTGCACTTGGTTGGTGATTTCTACATCTGTTAACAGATAAGTATTTGAATTATGCTTGATCATGTGAAGTATGACCGTGTTGTTTTTGGATCATGTTTTTCCGATGTGTAAATGAAAATTATTGTTAAATGCTATGGATTGTTAAGCATAGCAATAAAATTATATGTTTTTACTCTGGAATTTAAATGTGTTTAATTGTGTTTAAATGCGTGTGGTTAATTGGCCCGTGTTTATTATCAAAAGAGTGTACAAATCGTTTCAGAGCGCGAGTAAGATCTCAACTGTAAAGAGGGTACTCTACAAATTGGTATCAGAGCCAAGGTTCCGACACTGAGCCTATATAGGCCAGTGGAGCGGTGTTTGGATTAAGAATGCGAGGGAAATTGGGTCTGGAATGGCCAATTTCGGACCTTGGTTTGCTTCGAAGCGTCAAGGAGACACTTGACAAGTTTTTATTTAGCTCAGGAGGAATAGCGGTGCTATGAAACCGCAGCAGGTGTGGTCTATGGCCATGGGGAGACAGTTCTCTACACCAATGGTGTTAGAACCGTAGGATCTATTCGGGAGGGAAGGCGAACCCTCGTGACCGTCGGATCTGGAAAAATGTACATAGGAATTAAAATTCCTTTTGAAGTACATAGGAAATGTGGAAATCACGATATGCGAAATTCCGAGTTGGTTAGGAACCGTCTGAACCGTCAGATCTCAGCTGGAAAACCCGTCAGCCGTAGGATCTGTCGGGAGGTGTCTGAAAGTTAAACCTCAGAAACTAGGGACGAAAGCTCCGAAACAAATCTAGACCGTCCGAAAGACGGAGGACACGTGTCGTGAGATTTCCCATTTCGGGATATCGGGAATTGCGATATCGCGAGTCCTGGTAACAAGCTATCGGGACTTTCCATGGTGGAAACCCTGAAATGCCGAAAGGATCTGTGCCGTTGATCCAAGGAGGGGATCTGACCGTTGGATTCCATGCTTGGTTTGGACATGGACGCATGAATGCGTACCACGTGCCAGTGAATCGAGGATACAGGCGAGAGTGGTGGGACCCAGTGACGTCGTTGAAAGCGACGTGGATCCTCACGAACATACCACATGGCATGGTGGTGAGGGGCGACAGCTGTGCTGTGGGCCCAGGAAATAAGTAACTCGTGATTTCGGGAGCTCGCGAGATAAGGGCATAGGAGCTTGACATGGAAACTCGTGAAGTCGCGAAGTAGCGAGAACGAGAGGAGAAAAGTCAACATCGCTCCTCGGGGGTTCGAAAGTCGAAGGAAGTTGGTTCAACTTCAGAAGTGGCGAAGTTGCGAAGTGTCGAGAGCCAGCATGAGGGACACGCGGAAGAACCATAAAGTGGGCCCAGGAAGTAGACCAGCGGACACACGTCACATGGTGGAAGGAGTCAACACTTCATTGACCTCCTCGTATCTCGGGGACTCGGAAGATAGGAAATGAAGGTTCGGGCCTTCGACTCGCGAAGGTGCGAGTTGCGAGAGGAGATGGCATTACCCTAGCCGGTGGTCACGCATAGAGGGCGCTGACGGAAAAGGGGGTTGTACCTATCTCGCGATCTCGGACATCGCGGATTGGGACAGGAAGAGTTGAGAGTTTTGACTCACGAACTCGCGAGATCGCGAGTCGCAAAAGGGTGACTAGTTACGAATATCTGACTGTGGGATTTTTGTGGACCGAAACTCAAGGTCCTGAAAGCCCCAAAATATCGGAAATTGAATTTTCGAACACCCGAAAAGTACAGAGCCGAGCAGAGCTCAGAAAATTTGTGAAATTGAAAACATTTTCATAAAATTGGATTATTTATGAATGATGAAGAATTGTCAAGAAAATGAAGGCTTGACAAATTCTAGTTGTCTGCGCGTTATATTGCAGAAGACTGACGAGTGCCATAACTGTTTGGAAATTGCCTCAAATGCAAGAAATGGAAGAAATACATAATACTTCCAGTTCAAGAAACTTATTTAAAATCAAAATGTCTTTTATTTTATTCGATCGGGCTTATAAATAATGTGGTTGTTCGTGAAAGTTTAATGGCCTGACAAATTTTAAATTTAATTGCACAGAGAGAGAGAGAGAGAGAGAGTGTGCAGAGTTCGACGAAGGCCAGAATTCTGGTTAATCAACGCCAAGTATGGAGTGGGGAAGGGTACAAATTACCCCTAAAATAGAACATATGATGCAACTCCAAGGATCGAACTCCAATGGGCACGGAAAAGAGAGTGATAAGGAAGAACATATGATGCAACTCATCGAAAAATTGCAGAAAGATGCCCAGGCTCGCCTAGCTGATAGCCAAAAGCTCATGAAAATCCGGGATCGGCATGGTGAATTCAATTTAAAAATTATGAAGAGCCTGGAAAGAATAGAAAAGAAATTGGATAAGGGAAGTGACACAAGCAGATCAAGAAGTATCAGAACCCCTGAGAGGAGAAGAAGATCAAGGAGTGGTAACAGATATTACCGTCTCTCCCCGAAGCATTCTGGAAAGGAGACACGCAGTAGTTCAAGCACGTCCCCTACCAGAAAACATCGAAAATCTGGAAGGGAGGAATTGAAAGGAGAGATGAACAAAATTAAACCTCCAACATTTGATGGAGAGCATAAGAAGGAGGAAGATGCTGAAACATGGTTGTTGGGCATGAAGAAATACTTCCAGCTGCAGAACTATTCTGCCCATGCAAAGGGAATAATTGCGATGTACCATTTGAAAGGAAAAGCATCCATGTGGTGGGATCAGTTTGTGCAGGTAAAGAACATCAGAGAGAAAGAGGTCACTTGGAAGGAATTTAAGAGGTATTTCGAGAAGAAATACCTGACTAAAAGATATTATGACAGAAAGATGAAGGACTTCTTTGAACTCAAGTTGGGCAGTATGACCATTGATGAGTATGAACAAAATTTTCTGGAACTACTGAAGTATGTTCCGTTCATCAAAGACGAGGCTGTTAAAATTCAGAGGTATCTGAGTGGACTGCCACCCTCCATCGGTGACAAGATTCAATATGATGATCCTAAGACCATGGAGGAAACCATAAGAAGGGAAAAGTGCCTATACGAACAGTAAAGAGAAAATCCTACCTTTCGGAAGGCTTGGGACGACCAGAAGAGGTTTAAGAAGGAACAGAGGCAGAAGGGAAGCAAACCTTCCTTTTACAGAAACAGTTTTCAGGGACATCCATCGTTTAGAGAGCCGAGAATGACTGAAGAAAGGCCACAAAGGCAGAGACAAGCGCCCATTCAGTGTTGGGGCTGTCAAGGAAACCACAAGTACAGAGATTGTTTCCATAAAAAGGGTAACGCGAGAACTGTACATATTTTTCAGCAAGCTGAAACAATGGAGGATATGGGTAGCAGAATGTCGAGGATCTATGCAGCCCTGGACAATAAGCAGGCAGAATTTCAATCACACATGATTGAAGTGGAAGGTATGATTAACAACCAACCACTTGTTATTTTGATTGATTTAGGGGCTAGCCATAGTTATGTAGATCCTAGAGTGGTAGAAAGTATGCATCTAATGAGAAGCAAACATGAGAAGTCATGGTTAGTGCAGTTAGCCACAGGGACCAAGAGGAAGGTCACTGAATTGGTTAAGTCATGTTCAGTGGACATGAATGGAATGAACACTAAGGCTGAATTGAACATTCTGCCTTTAGGCTCATATGATTGCTTAATTGGGATGGACTGGTTGGA